>JAVSBU010028042.1:0-14634 GCA_033118015.1 Loricariichthys derbyi
TCAGCTAAACATTCAGTGGCATTCAAAACTATTTACTCCACTATATCCATTCAGCTTAAGTAGATATGACCACTAGATGGGACCTTTAAGTAAACAAAATAAACAAATGCAGTGAACCACAAGTGCTTGAAACTTGCTTTTCAGTATGAAGCTCAAGACAAACCAACTCAATCCAGCCTTCTCTGCATTTTTTTTCTCCCCACCATATACATTTTATGAAACCAGAACCAGGTGTCGGCCTGTTTAGAAAACCTAGATCTGAATCTTGACCCAGACACACCTCTGCTCCATTACTCTATGA
The DNA here is from genome assembly GCA_033118015.1 of Loricariichthys derbyi. NCBI lineage: Eukaryota > Metazoa > Chordata > Actinopteri > Siluriformes > Loricariidae > Loricariichthys > Loricariichthys derbyi. Next base: position 302 of record JAVSBU010028042.1, read on the forward strand.
TTTTTAAATTAAAAAAAAATCAGTGGTCCTCCCAATTGTGTGCCAGCAGCAGTTCCTTGACATTGGAAGCAGATTCTATTTCTATACAACTACATACAACTAGACAACTATAGAGTAACTGTGATAGTGTTTCTGTATCAGCACCAGAGCATACATATTCTAGGACAAAATGTACTATGGGTTTTGCAGCTTTGGCCTGTGATCTGTCTGAACTGGGTTACCTTTTTGACCATTCTCCTAATATGAATATAGCCATTGATGCCTGCAATGTCTGTGAGATGAAACTTATTACACACATAATGCAATTATTGATCAGTACATTGTCAGCATCATATTAATTACTAAATGTATTTGAGTATTAAATCATTTTGTGTAATAAAAATATGCTTTCAAGTATCACATCTACTGTAAATATGCCTGTCATTTGTGTAGGAGGTGCAGAGCCAGCTGGAGCGGATATGTGAGATGGGCCAGGTGATGCGCAGAGCAGTACAGGTGGATGACCAGCACTACTGCTCTGTAAAGGAGAGACTGGCTCAACTAGAGGTAATGTAATTCTGTAATGTGATTCTCTTCATATTTACACAGTTTTTAATGGTCGCAGGAAGTGGCCTTTGGAATCTTCCTTAAACACTGAATGCCAGTCCATCTAATGGCTGATTAGTGGGGTCACACTTGCAGCGATACTGATGATATCCTCCCAATCCCCTCCAGGCCAATTTTTCGCCATAGGAATATCTGTGTTTTAAACCTATAGAAATAAATGACATTTAAACTCCCCACCACTGATTAAGAACTGTTCCAACAGAACTTCATTATCATCCTGCATTTTCTTATTTCTCATTTTTAGGAAATTCACTTTTCTAATTGTTGCGTTTTTCTATGATTATTGCTGATTTGATTATGATTATATCTAACTTATGAATATTTTTCTCCCCAATTCAGATAGAAAACAAAGAGCTGCGTGATCTCTTGGCCATCAGTAAGAACACCTTGAAAGCGCAACGAGAAGGGACGAGCCAGCGAGAGACAGAACCTAAACCAAATATTCCAGACAAGGAGTGATTACAACTGAAACTTTGCTTTGTTATGGCAGTTCATGGATACAGTTCAGTGCAATTTTCATCCTTACCGTACCTGTGTTTGGTGTATTGTATTACTGAATAGTATCTGTGTAGATTTCCCCTTGTTCTCAGGAAAGGCAAATGGCATCTATTATAAAGCTTGAGAAAACAGAAAGAAAGTATACTATAAACATTTTTTACTAATTTATCTAGTCTTATGTTGTGCCTAGATTATAGTTGTTTTTCAGTAATCTTTACAAATGCACCCCACACCCCACCCCCATGCATTTCAGGAAACTAAGTACGTGGGCAATTTGTTTAAAGAATACCCAGGAATTAAACTTTCTAAAATAATTTTTGCTCCTATAACCTTGTTTATTTGTATGAATCTATATTTTTGCCTGTTTTTATTCAGAAGTTTAATTCAGCAGTTATGTACAATCATTTGAAAGACTTGCAGTAGTTTTTAATCAGTAGATTTAATTCCTTTCCTTATTCAAGTTAAATGTTTGGCTTTTACTGAATAGATGATATGAAAGCACTTTGGAATATGTCCTGTCGTTGCCTTTTTTGTGACTCAGTATTAACTATATTTATTGAAAGTAAAATCTTAAAATTCCTTGGAGGTAACAGTGCTGACTTTGTAGATAATGGGTGATTTAAGATGTTGAAATGGTGTGTACTGACCAATAAATCTTAGCGTGTGTGAGAAACTTCATAGTAATTCAGAACAATAACTTGAGTGCTTGTGTCATTTACATTGTTGCATTAAAATGTCAGGACAGCTTATCACAGTATTTTATATATAGATCATATATCAAATAAAAATGTGAGAAATATAGTCATTTACTAAAACTGCTATGACTAGAACTGTACTGGTGTACATGGCATATGCAGCATAGTGGCACAAAACTCCAGAGACCAGGTTCAAGTCTTAACCCTCGTTCCAATTTGTAACAAGTTTGGCATGGGTTCCTGTGTGTGTGTGTGGGCATCTGCCCACCTCTAAAAAACATGCCAGCTGAATTAGGTATTCTAAATTTGTTTTCAGTTTCAGTGTGTGATGCCTTGGAATGGACTGGCATCCTGTTAGGGTGTATTACCTTGTGCCCAGTGTACGGGTACATCTCAAAAATTAGAATATCATGAAAAGTTACATTTTTTTTTTGTCACTCATTTCAGAACGTAAAAGGCATATATAATGGATTCAATACACATACAGTGAAACATTTCAAGAATTTATTTATTGAAGTTTCTGATGTTTGTGGCTTACAGATAATGAAAACCCAAACTGTTTCAGAAAATTAGAATATTACATAAGAATTTAAAAAAGGATATTTTACACAGAACTGTCAGGCCTCTGAAATGTATGTTCATTTCTATGCACTCAATACATGGTTGTTCCTCCTTTTGTATGATTTACTGCATCAATGTGGTGTGGCTTGGAGACGATCAGCCTGTGATTCTGCTCAGGTTTAATGGAAGCCCAGTTTGTTTTGATAGCAAACTTCAGGTCACCTGTATTGTTGGGTTTGGTGTCTCATCTTCCTCTTGACAATAAAACATAGATTCTCGATGTGGTTCAGATCAAGTGAGATTGCTGACCAGTCAAGCACAGTAACACCATTTAATCAGCTTTTGGTAACTTTGGCAGTGGGGGCAGGTGCCAAGTTCTGCTGGAAAATAACATCAGCATCTCCATAAAGCCTGTCAGAAGAAGGAAGCATGAAGTGCTCTAAAATTTCCTGCTAGATGGCTGTGATGACTCTGTGCTTCAGAAAGTGGACCAACACCAGCAGATGACGTGGCTTTGCAAATTATCACTGACTGTGGAAACTTCATACTGGAATTCAAGCAACATGGATTTTGTGTCTCTCCACTCTGGGAATCCAGAATCTGGGAGCTTGATTTCCGAATGACTACAACTTTTACTTTCATCTGAAAAGAGGACTTTGGACCACTGAGCAATGGTCCAGTTCTTTTTCTTCACAGCCCAGGTATAAAGCTTTTGACTTTGTCTCTGATTCAGGAGTGGTTTGATACGAGAAATATAACATTTTGTAGCCCATGTCTTGGATTCATCTGTGCATAGTGGCTCTTGATCTTATGTAATATTCTAATTTTTGAGACATTGAATTTTGAGTTTTTGTTTATCTGTAAACCACAATCATCAAAACCTCAAGAAATAAAGGCTTGGAATATTTCACTCTACTGTATGTGAATCTCCATTATATATGGGTTTCACTTTCTGAAATGAGTGACAAAAAATAAACTTTTTTCATGATAATCTAATTGATTTAGATATACCTGTACTAAACTCAACCTTCAATTTCTTTTCTCTGATGTTTAACCAAGACATAAATGTATTAGTTAATTTAATTTATTTATTATTTGCTAATGTCACAGCTTTTGTGAAAGGGAAGTAATTGGAAAAAATAACAAACAAGCAAAAAATAAAAAACCTCACTGTTTCGTACATTGACGTGTATTTCATTGCAGATGGTATGAACCCATGTTTTGTCTGGTCACATGAAATTAATTTGTTAATAAACATCCATTCCTGCATTTCAGGCCTGCAACGCATGCCAAAAAGATTTGGGAGGTAAAGCGTTTACTAGTTTGTAACGTTATCATTAATTCTCACACATTCTTTGTTGGAGACAGATTAGGATTGCAGGCAGGCCAGTCAAGTAACCCCTGTTTTCCACAGCCATGCCATTGTAATGTCTGCAGCATGTAGTTTGTATAGATGACCCCGGACAGCTTATGCTGCTCTTTGCTCTTTAATGGATTAATTATGCCATCATAAATGTGTAAATGACCTTTGCCAACAGCACTAACAAAACCCATGACAGACCCTTCTGGACTTTTTGCTAATAATAATCTTGATGGTCGTTTTCATCTTTGATCTGGAGCACCCGGTGTCCATTTCTTCCAAGAAAGGTCTGGAAATATGGAAGAGATGTGGAAATCCCTCCCAATCATTCTTTGAGGAACAAATAATTTTAACAATTTTCTCATGCATTTGTTGAGAAACTGGAAATCCTCTGTCCCTCTTTGCTTCTTAAAAGCTCAGGTTTTTGTGGCTTTTGTACCAATTCATGATTACAATCACCTGTGTTAAACTACATCATTCCTTTTTTTTAACACCTCATATATTTTCCCCATAAGAGAACATGAATATTATGGATTCATTCTGCCTGCATTTAGATTAAAAGATCAAAAGTCAAAAGTAAATGTAAGACACTGTTTTATTTGTATATTTCATACCAGATTTTTATGATTTGGGGTTACACAATGAATATATTGTCTTTATCAGGTACTTTTAAATGACACTTTATAAGAAACATACTATGTTATTTATTGATTTTTTTTCTGTTACTTCTCTCTTGGTAATTAGTTTTCCTATTTAGTTAGCTATAGAGATTTGTAACATTTTAAAGCGTAATTAAAAATGAATAAAATAGTACAAAAGGCTTCTTTCGACTTCTGTGTTAACCGCCTACTGAATTAAAACAGTATTAATTTAAGTATTTATTTAAAAAGCGCTGTGACATCAAACGTGTGCAAAATGAACTCCGTGTTATTTGATTTGTTTTGGAGATTTACATTTCGTGTCCATTAGATGGCAGTAGTGCTGTTATGCTACTGTATAGGTGACCTGTTAGCACTTAGGAAAAAATGACAGCTTAGCCTGTTCATTCAAAGTCAGTGGAGTTGTAGCTGTTAATATTTTCTAATTCATCATGTCTGAGAAGGAATTGGGTCAGAAATGGGACCGCTGCCTTGCAGACTGTGCTGTCAAAGTCGGTAAGAGATTTGTGAGTCTATTAGAACACATGCAATGTTAATGTTACCTTCAAAACAAGACTGTGTCATAGCATAGCCTAGCCTAGCCTAGCCTAGCATAGCATAAGTCTATGGCAATACAGCCTTAAGCTAACGTTACAGTCATTTGAACGTTATGTTAAAATAAACCCACCAAAATTGTTACATTTTAGCTCTGGATAAAGGTTGCCTCAGTTTAATCACTTGCTGTTTTACACACGAACTTGTAATTTTGTTTATTTGTTTATTAGCCATAGCACTTCTGAGAGTTGTTTCCTTGCAGGTACAGGACTTGGTCTAGGGATCGTCTTCTCAGTTGTGTTCTTTAAACGTGAGTATTTTAATGTAATGGTATAACTACTCTATTTAATTATTTGTACTCACTAAAAACTCATTACAGGTAGAACACTGCCAATTGCTTTCAGCACAGGAGCAGGACTTGGAATGGCATACTCCAACTGCCAGAATGATCTTAGGTCACCTTATTTACTTCACAGTCAAGTTAAGGTAAGTTAATAAGTGGGTTTCCATGCAAGGGACTTAATGTGAAATGTCTTCAGAAAATCTACATGTACAAGCAGAAATATTCATCTCCCTTATGCAACAAGTAGTCTCAGAACACAAACAATGAATATTGCGTATGACACGTAAGTAATTTTGTTAACATGAATGACATAATTTTGAGTTAAATGAAAAACTTGCAGTCATGATAAATGTTCTTGTGAACTTTTACCCCAGCCTTGACCTTGGTTCTTGGTGGAGTTTAATTTCATCTTGATAATCTGTAATAAGTGCTTTTGGTGAGTACTGACGAACTTCTGACATCCCTCTCATGAAATCTTTGCCCATTCTTCTTGTGCAAAAACTTTCATCATAGTTCTTGTGTGACAACTGCTTTCTTTCTATCCTACCAAAAATTATCCATGAGATTTAATTCTGGAGATTGAAAACCCATCAGAAATGATTCCCTGACAAACTTTGGTTGACTTGGAAGTGTACTTGAGGTCTCTGTCTTTCTGGAGAGTCCAAGGTTCAAGTTCATCATAGAAAGCATAACCTTCTCCTCAAACAGCTTAGAATCTATGACACCAGTCACACTGTCAAGTTTCCAAGTTCCTTCATGCTTGACTGTGATGGCAGTTATTTTTTTGGTCATAAGCCTTACCTTGATTGCACCAAACTGCTGATTCATATGGCCGAACAGTTTGTTTGTCAATTTTGTTTTGTCACATAGAACTGTGCCCTGGAACTATCCAAATTGCTTCTGGCATATTCCAGTCAATCATTTTTGTGCTTCTTGGTAAAGAATAGTGTGACATCTCTCAGTGAATCTGAATCTCAGGAGAATGTAGCAGGACAACAATCCTAAGCACAAAAGTTATTCCAGATAATGGTTAAAGTGGACTAAAACTGATGTTTTGGAATCACCAAGTCAAAGTCCCAACCTTAATCTAATAGAAAATGTAGAAGTAGCATGTGAATACAGAGTTGAACCTGTTCTATACAGAGGAATGGGCTAAAATTTTGTCAAGCCAATTTGCAGGATCAATCAACAGTTAAGGAAACATTTACTTGCACTTTTTGCCGAACAACAGGGTCGCACCATTTACTCAAAGAAAAGAGTCACGTACTTTTGTCAGTCATAGATATGAAATATTGGATTATTTTCCTCAATAAATAAATCACCAAGTACAATATTTTGTCTGATTTATTCAAATGGGTTCTGTTTTAGGACTTTTGTGAGGATCTTATGTACTAGGTCATATTTATGCAGAAATAGAATAGAAAATTCTAAAGGGTTCACAAACTTTCAAGCACCACTGTACACTGCGTTTGGGAATTATAAAGTGCATTGTACGAGGTCATGTGAAAGGTGATTCATCAACTGTAGTTACACAGTTCCCTAGAGAAATTCCTGTTATTTTTTGATGTTCCTATCTGCACTTATATTTACACACATTTTAATTAATGTGTCACTGTGTGTAACATAAATTTCGTAGAATTTGTGAATAGGTTTATCCTATTTACCAGATCATTAGTACTAATGGTAACTTGGTAATGCCCTGGGTTTTAAAAACAGAGCTATCAGACTCCGGTGATGTGGCATTATTTTTAAAACATTGCCTGGTTTCCAGAATGAACATGTACCTGCAGATATAAAATGGACAGGTTTTAGTCTACTTCATTCATGTGTCAAATATAACGTGCCCATATTTAGTTTATTCAAGATCGTGTACACTGAACCAACACTCAACACTTGCTCAACTAAAATTTGTAAAGTAGAGGAACTCTCAGGATGTGAGTTGTCTAATACACTATTATAACGTGAACTGTAGAAATCATGCTTTGGCCAAATCCATATTGGAACTAGGGGTAGATCAATCCAATGGTATCTGTAACGGGAACAGTGCTGTTTTGATACTTTGATCACGCACCTCACTGCTGTCACACTGTCCTAATACATATACTGCAACCCCCTCAGATATTTCTCTGCTATTAGACGTGTAATCTAATACTACAACTCCTCTCTAGACAGCCTGTTAGAAACTCTCTGGATTTACAAATACAGAGTTTAAATTCTTATAGTTTCACTATACTTCCTCATAAACATACTCAAAGCAAACATTGCATTAGAATAACTGGCATAAAAACCATATTTCTGCTAACAGATCATCACCACTCCTACCATCTTAGGTTCTACTACTCTTTCCCATGACTTCATGCTGTGGCTGAAGTACTTTCTAGTTCTGTAGTTACTAAAACTCTGCACATACACCCTTAGTCTTAACAGATGGTACCATTACACTCCCTCTGCACTCTTCAGTCATTCCATTTACTTTCCAAGATTTTGTTAAACAGTCTGGCACTTCACTATGATATTTAAACATTGGCGTGTCTCCACTCATGTCACTTGGGCCAACCACTCTGGTTGCACTCTTCATTCTCATCTTAGCTGTCCAAAATTCATACTTGCTAAGTCATAATACTTCTAATTCCTTTTTGCCAACCACTTCAGCCACATCCTTAAACTTTCCTGTGCTTCTTCATTCCACCACCAAGTGTCCAAGTATGTCCAGATGGCACACCATTTGCCATCCTAGCTGACTCCCTCAACACTTCTGCAGTAGTTTTCTCAGTTGTCCAGCACCTCTTCACCACTATTCAGCACCTGTCTCACCTCCTATTTGAATATCTTGCATTTATTCTACAGTCTTCCTCCTAATCCTACCACCTGATCCTTGGTTCAGCCCTCATTCTGTTCATTATCTTCACATGCAGTCTTCCTTTAGACCACCATCCAATGACTAGCTAAACTCTCCCCTGCCTTCTTTGTCTATAGTTGCTTTGCATCTACTACATTGGATATAAGCAGTCTGTCTCTGCTTGTATACAGTGCCTTGTAAAAGTGTTCATACTTGAACTTTTCCATATTTTATTTATGTTACACCCACAAACTTGCATGCATTTTATTGGAGTTGTGTGTGATAGAACAACACAAAGTAGCAAGTATGTGTAAAGATAATAAATAAAACTGGAAAGCGTGGCGTACATTTGTATTCAGCCCCCTGAATCAATACTTTGGAGAGTGTGAACAGTAATTTTCAAACCTTGACACACATTCTCAATGGGATTTAGGTCTGGACTGACTGGGTCATTCTAACACATGAATATGCTTTGATCTAAACCAATCCACTGTAGCTCTGGCTTTATGTTTAGGGTCATTGTCCTGCTGGAAGGTGAACCTCCACCCCAGTCGCAAGTCTTTTGCAGCCTGTAACAGGTTTTCTTACAGAACAGCTGTAGTTAAACTGAGAATAAGTTACACATATGTGGACTCTATTTACTAATTTTTACTATTTACTAGGTGACTTTTCAGATTATGTATTTAAAAATTTTTAAAAAACGTGTCATTTTTTTTCATATTGCACATTATTGCTACTTTGTGTTGGCCTATCACATAAACTCCATTTAAGTTTGTGTGTGTAATGTGAACAATGTGGAAACGTTTAAGGGGTCTGAATATTTTTGCAAGGCATTGTACATGACCCTGTATTCTTCCTCCTCCTAATAAATGTTCATCACAGCCATTTACATCCTTTTTGCAAAATTCACCACCATCAGCCCCTCCACCCACTTCTCCTTGACCCCATACCTACCCATCACCTCTGTTCCTTTCACCAAAATTCCAGTTAACTGCAATCACCACTGTTTGTTGCGTAGGTACTGTCTGCTTCATCTAACATGCACCAGAAATCTTTCTCCTCCATCTCACAACCCACTTAGGGAGCACATGTGCTGATGACATTCATGATCAGCCCTTCAGTTTCCAGCTTCACAGTAATCACTGAGTCAGACACTATTCACCTCCAATACATTCTTAGTATACTTTTCTTTCAGGATTTCTCCTCCCATTCACACCATGGCAGACCAATATGAATCCATCTCCAGTGCACCTGGCCTTAATCACCTTCCGCTTGGTCTCTTGTACAAACATCTTATCAGCCAGCTGTACTAGTCACAGTGCAACTCTCTAAACATGCTTTGCACTTCTCCTTCAAGTTTCCCGTTACAGTAATGGGCTGTTATTGGTAACTTGACCGATCTGGTATGGAAGTTGGATTTTTGATCAGATTTGTTTTCAGTGTTATCTCCAGGACCGATGCCAATTCTATCACATCCAAAGGCACTGCACTCCAGAACTACCAATGGCAAAAGAAATTCTTAGTTATTCAAAACATTCAGCATATTTAATCTTGATCCCAATGTATAAGAGGTCATCTTGGAAGTGATTCTTTGCTCTTTTAATGAATTTTAGAGAACTGCTAAATTTAAATGGGAATTTAACATGGAAAAAAAAAAATTTTTTTGTTCTGCTTTTTTGCAGGAGCAGTAACACTACCACTGAAGGATTGCCTCTGTTTTGTTTGAGAGCTGACAAACATCTTTCTCTGGACTTGTCGTCAGCTGGTGTTATGGCCTCAGTCAGACATTTTCAGAATGATTTCAAGTAATATTGTTGGATAATATAGATGTGAGAGTTAATGTCATGAAATACATGCAATTATAAAAAATGCTATTAATAACACCAGTAAATGATCTAGTGTAATATTTTTTTTCTACAGTTCTATAATGTATTTCATGAATAAATGCTGGGAATACAAAGTGGACTTGACACTTATGTGATAATGGACAGCATAGCAGGGAAGTGAGTACATTTGCTCATAAAGGGCTGAAATTATGCTGAACCTGTTGTATGACAAGTGATTCTGCCGGATCTCCACCGTGAAGCACACGCACACATTTTCATAACAATCTGCTGCTTTCACTTGAAACTGCACTTTTTGGGAATTAATTTACATAAAGTCAAGATGAATCAGTGTATTACAGCTTGACCGATTTAGAATGGTTAATGATTATTTTAAACACATTAACAAATATTTTCCTTACATTTGTTGTGTAGTAGTTATGCATATTATCGTAATTTAAGAGCACAATGAACCATAACACAAAATATAACAACTACAATTTAAAAAACTAACTGTACCATTTCTAAAGGACATTAAATGAAATGTGAGACTATGAATATGCCATATAAATATCAGAGAGGAACTATAAATTAAACAAATTCAACCACAGATACATGTTTTGTATTCTTGAGAAAGCAATCTCTTAAAATTAGCATAACAGATGACAATGTAGGACACTTCCAAATAGGTATTGAAATGTGGAGTTGCAGTGTGACCTCTGGTGGACCAAGTACACAATGATAACACTCAATAACATGAAGGACCCATGTTTAATCTTAAGTTTCTTTTTAAATGATCATTTATTGGTCATTATAAACATAGATACAGATTTATTCGCAATTAGCTCATCTTAGCTAAAGTAATTTGAAGAGTCTTCTGAAGCTGATGCACAAGATGCCCACAACCTGAAGACAAGCAGTCCAAGAACATGGATTACTGGAATCGTCCCGTGGTCTGACGAGACCAAGAGGTTTGGTTCAGATGGTGTGTCGCATGTGTGGAGGTGCCATGGTGAGGAGTACCAAGAAAACTGTCCCTTGACTACAGTCAAGCATAGTGGTGGTACCATCATGGTCTGGGGCTGAATGAGTGCTGCCGGCATGAGAGCTGCAATATCCATATACTGTGACATTCTGAAGCAGAGCATGATCTCCCTTTGGAAACTGGCCTGCATGGCAGACTTCCACAACGATAAAGCATGTCTCCAGACCTAAACCCAGTTAAGTACTTTGGAGGGGATCCTCAAGCGAAAGGTAGAGAAGCGCAAGGTGTCTAACATCCACCATCTCTGAGATCTTATCATGGATGAATGCAAGAGGCTACCAGTAACAACCTGTACCAGTAGCAATCTATGTTGCTATACAAGCTGTTCACTGACTACTTTGTTATAGCCAAGTTTAATTTCTATAGTGTTGTCCCATGAAAATATATAATCAAATATTTGCAGAAATGTGAGTGATGTTGTACATTTTGTGAGATATGTATATTGTGTGTATATACATACCAGACACATACATGACACATATATATCGGAATATCGGTCAAGCCCTGTGAACATGAAAAATGTCATCTTTGAATACAGGAATAGGAATGTTATGTTCCTCTGTAATAGGAAAAGGCAAAACCTGCAACCACAGATCAGAAAATGTAGGAACAGTATGAAAAATGAAAATAAAATCAAAACACTGTACTCTTTATAGTGACTTTGACTTTTATTTAATTGCAAGCAGTATGCGCACAAGATATTTCATGTTTTTTTCTAGTCAACTGCATTTAATTTGTTAATAAATGTACATTCTTGAATTTCTTGACTGTAACACATTCTAAAAATGTGGTACAGATGCAGTTTAGGGTTAGTAATAAGGTACAAAAACTACACAATGATGTGATTTCATACAGGTGATGTCCACAGATGAGTATGATCATGATTTGGTACAAAAGCAGCATCCACAAATGCTGAAACTTTGAGGAGCAAAGATGGGAAGAGTATCTCCAGTTTATCAACAAATATGTGAAAAAAATTATTGAAATGTTTAAAAATAATTTCCTCATAGAAAGATTGAAGATATTTGCATATTTAAGTCCTAACTTCTGTTAATTTTGTTTGTTTGGCATTGTCTCATTGAAAAAGGCATGGACATCCATGGGAAGATCTCATCTTGAATGCAGCTTATGTTGCTATAAAATCTCAGTGTGATTTTTTTTTTTTTGCATTAATGCTGCCATCTCAGAAGTGTAAATGACCTTTGACAAGAGCACTGAGAAAACCCCATACCATAACATTTGACATGTTGTTTTTTTGTCTTTGGTTTAGAGAAAGCGGAATCCATTTACTACATCGATCCATCTGACCACAACACACAATTCCACTGTCTGATGGTCCATCCTAGATGCCTCTAAGCCAAGAGAAGTCAGCAGTGCTTCTGGATATGGTTAACATGAGGCTTCTTTTTTACACAGTAAAATTTTAAGCGGATTTGAGAATGCAGCTCTATATTGTAGCGCTTGACAAAGTTTTGCCAAAGGAATCCCTTTTTTATCCCTTCTATCAGCTATTGTTGAATGGCGGTTCTTGATGGGGTGATCAAATATCTCAGGCATTCAGCTTAAATTTGCACCTTCTCCTTTATGCACTGAAGTTCCTCCTGGTTTTTGAATCGTTTAATGATATCATGCACTGTAGATGGAGAAATATGCAAATCCATTCCAATCTTTCTTTGTTGCATGTTGTTTTAAATATTTCAACAATTTTCTCACATATTTGTTGACAAACTGGTGAACCTCTGGCCATGTTTACTCATTAAAGATTCTGCTTTTGTAGCAAATCATGATTACAATCACTTGTTGACATCATTTATTTGAAATCACATCATTATTATTATTTTTTTAAAATTCATTACTAGCCCTAAACTGCCCCTGTCCCAAGTAGAATGTGTTGGGGTAAACCTGAAATGCAAGAATGGTTGCCATTTCAGTAAACTTTAAATTTCAGTAACAAATGATATTTAAGTGGATCAGACAAAAAAATGAAATATCTCAGGTTCATATGGTCTGGAATGAAATAACAGTTAATGTAAATGTGATAAACACTGTTTTATATGCATTTCCATACCTCCCCAATGTTGTGAATTAGGGGTTGTAGTTTTCCAGCAGCTAGACGTAGACATTGTGGTTCAAATTTACTATCACCACAATCAAACGACCCATTTCTGCATAATTATAATACCCCCAGAGCATCACAGAACCTCCTCCAGCTTGAACCACACCTTGCACACGGTCCTCACTGAAGGCTTCCTCACCCATTATAACCAGTCAACTTTGTGGGCAGAACTGTGTAAAAGCCTCTTGTTTGCTACTCTGCTGCATAGTTTTATGGTATGCAGTTCCCTGAGAAGTGTTCTTTCAGACATTGTTTGTGAAGGACCGGCATGGACTTCTAGAAGCAATTCTTGCCTGGAAGTAAAGCTATTTGCATTCACAAGCTGTGAAACACTATGGCAATACCCATCTATCAGTTTAATCTTAAAGACACAATTCTGCCAATATTTTCCTCTGCTGATGGACCCATATGACTGTATGCTTCGATACACCTGCAAATTCAGTTACTGCTTTCACACCATGGCCTTTGGCATGCCCAAATGTAATCACTCCTTTTTGCCAATCATTAACATCTGCTTTCCGAGCCAGTTTCCACACATCAAACATTCACTGCACTGTACCACCTCTTCTTTATCTATGAATCCCATTGCACACCCAGAGATATTTATAGCCCCATCATTTCCAAGCAACGCCATCTACACAGGAACCTAAATTATTGATGTGAACCGTTTTGGAACGTTTCAAGACTTTTGCAGCCTCAAACAGGTTTCCCTCCAGAATTGCCCTGTATTTAGCTCCATTCTAAACATGGGCCGGCAGTGGTGCAGCGGGTTAAGGCGCTTGCCCTATAACTGGAGGGTTGCTGGTTTGAGCCCCCATCTGAGCCCATACTGTCATTGTGACAAGACACTTAATCCACATTGCCTAGTATGAATTTGGTTGTGTGATTGGTGGTGGTCGGAAGGGCCGATGGCGCAAAGTGGCAGCCTCGCTTCTGTGGCTACATAGTAGCTTACCACCACTGGGTATGGTATGAATGGATAATGCAAGTTTAAAGTGCTTTGGATTTTATGTAGGGCTATCAGAATACAGGGGGTGAATAAAAATGCAACACTTTTCAAATTTTTATTTATTACAAATTTTGTACACCATATATAATTTTCTTTACAGTTCACACATACTTGCTACTTTGTGTTGGTATATACTGGTCCTTCTCAAAAAATTAGCATATTGTGAAAAAGTGCATTATTTTCCATAATGTAATAATAAAAATTCAACTTTCACATATTTTAGATTCATTGCACACCAACTGAAA
>JAVSBU010028246.1:0-14625 GCA_033118015.1 Loricariichthys derbyi
GACATGTCCAGAGGAGGGACAGTGAGTATATTGGTAGAAGGATGTTAGAAATGCAGTTACCAGGAAAAAGATGAAGAAGAAGGCCAAAGAGCAGATTTATGGATGTAGTTAGAGAGGATATGGAAGTAGTTTGGGCGCAGAGGACGCAGAGGACAGAGTGAGATGGAGGAGGATGATGCGCTGTGGAGACACCAGAAAAGGGAAAAGCCGAAAGAAGAAGGGCTATTCAAACCTTGGACTCGACACACTGCCTGTGTGGGGTTTGCATGTCCTCCCAGTGTCCACATGGGTTTACTTTAGGTACTCTGGTTTCCTCCTACATTACAAAGTCATGCAGCACACTATAGAGCCTCAGGACTCAACTTATATTTGCAAGAAGAAAAACAAGACTCTACACAGATTCAAACACTAGAACCTATCGACATATCTCGGAGTTGCATGATAGAGACTTGGGACTTGTCCTGAATCTGTAACCTAGAGAGTAAGGACTCAGAATTAATGCAGTACGCATACAGTACTATGCCAGTACTAAGTATTATGCCCCCATTAGATTTGCAATTTTAGCTATGGTATAAGGACCATATATAATTATTCCTGTCTCTTCATTAAGATACAGACAGAAAATAAAAAACCCACAATTATCAGAAAAGAATGAAATTTCCGCAGGCAAAAGTGAGTATTTAATGTGACTTCCCAAAAAAATGGTTTCTTGATTGCTACCTTCCCAAAAAGACCATTGCTGTTCAAGCTTCTTCTGACTGTAGAAGTGCCACATGCTGCTGTTGCTCAAGTGTAAGGGGAGGTCAGACTAAATAAATGGCACTATAGCCTATAGAAACTGTTTTTTCTGATTTTGTTCTATTATTTAATAGTGAATACAAATTTCCTATATTTTCTAATTGAATTCTAATAATGAAACTTATAAATAATGCTATACGGGCTTTATACCATTGTTAAAACAACAAATCTAATGGTGGCCTTTTTGCACAGTATTGTATACCAGTATATAGTGGAAAATACATAGCACACTGTATACTAAACTACTTCTAACAGCAGAATGTAATATACAATATTAAACCAGTGTATACACATTCCCACACACTGTCTATTGTATATCTATTTTTGTACCAATAATCCCTGTAGTTCTTACAGCACTAATACCTATTAAATCCTACAAACAAAATAGGAATCATTTAAGTTGCTTTCACACTGAATACTACCCACTGCTCCTGGGTGGAGTTTGGAAGGAGTAGCACTCATAGTGCACCCATGCTTGTTTGTTTATATCCTCAGCTCTTCCTCTTATTCAATCCTTCTGATGCAACATGGGGGGGGGGGGAATAAATGGGGGTGGGTGGTGTTGGGGTGGCATCACATCTCCTGGGCTGCTTGTTTTGTTTTCTTCCTTTTTTTTTCTCAGTTCCTTTCAGGAGCCAATGACGAGGCTGTTGCCACACACCCAGCGCCAGTGTTCGCGATTACCTCCTCTCGCACCCCTTCCTACCATCCTCAGTTACCGTAGAAACAGAGTCACTACCAAGTCTATTTCAATCTGTCCTCTTGCTTTGGTCTGCTCTCCCTCTCTCGCCTGCCGTGTGCTGAAATCATCACAGCACCGCACTTTGACGCGGACTGACAGTCCTGCCCTGCATCCGTCTCATTCTGCCCGGTTAACTTAAGCCGGATTTGCGACAATCACACAGGATTAAAACTCACATTTGCACCAGTCGTCTAATAAAAGCACCATAACTGCAATGGCACAAATTATCATTAAGGATTAGTATCATGCAATTTCTGCATTTCGTTTCCTTATTCTTTGCTGCAAAAGCCATTTCTGGTCTAGAAACCGCGTCTGGCCTGACCTTGTCCAACAGACACCACACACGCTCTCATTTAGAGAGAGCACGAAGGAGACAGTGCAAGGGAATGCTGGCTTATCAGAAAGATGATGTCATCTGAAAAGCGTTAGAACATGATGTGCCTAAAGCTCAGGTAAAGAGTGCGTAATCCTAATCCTAATAGATGGTTTCTCCCATCAGATCTCCATGAAGCTCACGTGTGTCACCTAGTAACAGGTTACTAGGATCAAGAAATCCTAGAAATACGTACTTCAGACACTAGATGAATTACAATAATAAGGGGTTCCCAGGTGGTAAAACAGCAAGGTGTTCATCCAGTTCATCCTCATAGATTTTGGTCCATTTTGACATGATAACATCATGCAGAACAAGGCAGGATGGATCCATGCTTTCCTGCTGTTACTCTGCAAATGATGCATCAAAACTTGAGACTCATTAGACCAGGTGACATTTTCCAATCTACTGTTATTCAATTTTGGTGAGCCCATGCCAACTGTAGCCTTGGTTATCTCTTCTGAGCTGGCAGGAGTGGCACCCGGTGTTGTCTTCATAGCCTGTGGGCTGCTAGGTTGGACTTGTTTGTTTGTTCAAATTCGCTGCATAACTTGATTGTAACGAGTGGATATTTGAGTTACTGTTACCATTCTGCCAGATTGAACCAGTCTGGCCTCTGGCATTAACAAGGTATTTTGACAGAGAGAACTGCCCTCACTGGATATTTTTTATTCCGGACCATTCTCTGTAAGCTCTAGAGATGGTGCTGTGTGTGAAAATCCCAGCAGATCAGCAGCTTCTGAGATCCAGCACAAATAACCTTCCACATTCTGCTGCTCCTCTAAAATGCAGAGTTGCTGCCATGTGACTGGCTGATTATACATTTCCATTGACGAGTAGTTGAACAGGTGTACCTAATAAAGTGGCCTACTTACTGTACACTACATTATGCACCTATATGGCACCTTATACTAAAGAGCAGAGTGATGCTAGTTTGGGTATCTATGAGCACCCCTTTCAAGGCACATTGGAAGGAACCTGATGAGAGCATGAACAACAGTTATTGAGGATGAAAGCTCACTCTTTCAGACTGCTAGCTGTTGAGTTATAGGTGAGATGGAGTGGATGACATCCAGAGACCAAAAACTAGTGGGAAACCAGGACCCCCTCTGAAGATTTGGTTGCAATATGTGAATGGAGCCTGTCTTGCTGTTTGGTTTTTCATGGGTTCTCAGACTTTTAAAATGATGTTACAATTTCTCTAAGCAGCTGCTACAATTATTTTGTTTTAGTTTGACAGGATGCTAATAACTATCGATATAGATAATCTACGAGTTATTCTGTATCTTCACAGAAACTCTGTAAGTAGAATATGTCTTCTTATGATCTGATCACCTTAAAGTGCTGTTACTGTGAACCGTAAACCTCTAGGACCTAAAACAGTTCAGCCGTGAAGCTACACAAGCACCTGTTGTCAACAACGGTCTTTAGAGACGACATCAGGACAAGAACTGCTGGAGCTTTATAGATCAGTTTCCCATGACTAAACATCAAAGCCCAAGATCACCAGGTGCAATGCCAAGAATCAGGTTTGAGATAAGAGCATGCCACTGGATTCTGGAGTGATGAGTCATACTCTTTAAGCTGAAGTCTGTTGGCATCCCTTAAACCCGATTAAGCTACCAGAGAGCAAAGTGGAAGACTTGGAGTAAAGAGGTTTAGGCTGCATCCTCTAGAGATCCAATGAAGGGGAAAACTTAATGCTACAGCACAGGCAAACATTGTGGAGAAGAGGTGAGATGAACTAGAACAAGAGACTGTTAGGCAGATCTTATTCGCCAACACTCTGTTGGCCTAGTATATGCTTGGGTGTGATGTTCAGGTGAGATCCCTCACCACCAATTCCTCAGGTGAAACGACTTTTCCCTGCAGGTTGCAGGTTCACTGAGGTCCCTCAGAGAGGAGCTCGTGCATCACGTCTGAAAGTCTTTTACTTATGTGCATTTCGACATGATGTACAAATCCAAACATGATTTGTCTCATGAATAAAGGAAAGTGGCACAGTTGGGTTGTAATCGTCCACATCATCCCTCAGCACGAAGACATCCAAACAAACTCAATTCAACGGCTTAGGCTTCTTCTTTCTTTTCTGATTTAATGCCGGCTTGGCTCGTTTTTTCCTTCAGGACATAAAACAGTACCATTTTCTTTTTGTTAGGACAGAATACCAGACATGATTATAGGAGCTTTATGGAAGAAAGTATGAAATCCTGAATGTGGCTCTGAATTCAGTGACCCACTCAGCCAGTATGATAAGATTTTAGGTTTTTTCAAGTCATAGAATCTATATGAGGATCTTGGAGGTAACTTTGCCAGTGGGATCTGCAGCAGGTCCACAGAAGAAAAAAGTAAACAACAAAACTGTGGCTAAAGATCTGTCAATGATAAAAACAATCCTAACAACCTGCTATCCTAAATTCATCCCTGATTATCTCAGTAAATAACTAATCTAAGAATTATTGGGCACATGGCTGGTACAGTGGTCTAAAATACCATCCCACACAGTGCATGGGGACCCGTCTTTGTATCCCTCAATCCAAAAAATAGGGATTAAAAAGGTGCTTGTTTTAAAGTAGACATGCTCATTAGGATGCATTAAGGGTTAAAATAAAAATAGTTTGTACAGATCTACCAGGTTACTTATTTTTAAGTACGTTTAAGCAGATTTTAAGTGAAAATCAGCAGAAATAGTGTCTGTAAGGAATAAATCTGTTGGTTCCCAGTTAGTTCAGAAGAGGCTGAAGCACTGAGATGCTCTAGAACAGAGTGCCATGCTCAATTTATTATATTATGGCTTTCTTCTTCATTCTGATGCTCAGTTTAAACTTTAGCAGCTTCTCTTGACCATACCCAAACCCACAGAGTTGCTTCTTTAATCGGCTGATTAGATATTTCTGATATATTTGTACATGCATCACTGCTTCTGAGGATAAATAGGAGTTAAACCCGGCAGCTCCATTCAACAGAATCCCGCCTTTGAGGCTCCTTAGCAGAACACGTGACGGTTTTTTTTTAAAGGGGCGTGGCTTGTGGTCCGACAAAAACAGACCCGCTCCTTTAAACCCCATTACCATGTCGCGTTGCGTCATCGATGTGGGGCGGGGCTTCGGGTGAACTCGTGGTCAGGGAAAAACAGAGGGAGAGCCGCTTGAGTTATAAACAAGTGGTGGAAGGCGAGAGAAGCAGCGCGAGAAACGGGGCCAGTGCGGTGCATTTAGGCGGATTTACCATCAAAGAGTGGACTTACAAACACCGATCTACCACCGCCGGGCCCGAGGCGCAGAATAGAAACCAACATAAGGTGGCGGTGAGTGTTGTGTCCTCTGTGGTGGATGTTAGAGATGATGTTTGGTGTCTTTATGTTGGATTTTATAGGTTAAATAAGCAGAAATGAACGTAAATAACAATAAAAAGGTGCAGATGATTTGGAAAGTGATGATAAGCTTTAGATTTGGGGAAGAATCTGAGCTTTAAAATGTCCTTAAAAAATAAAATAAGGATTATTTGCACTGCAATAGAACTTGGACCATGTCATCAGTTTTTTTTAATTGATTTATGTTTTTTTATTACATCTGTAATTTACTTAGGACAAAAAGAGCCGGTTAGGGTTTTTTTTTAAATTTTATTTTATTTTATTTTTTTTAATAATATATGTAAAAATATGCTAGTGGCACAAGAAGTGTGACATGGGGTTTGAATGTCTTTTTTTTTATTTTCAAAGTATTTCAAAGTAATTCATCTACCTAAATAATGCTTGAAAAAAATTGCCTTGCTCCAGCCATTTAGGAGAAAATTGACTTTGTTATAACTATGTTAGAAGCGTCGATTGTTTTTCATGACAAAAACATGTTATAAGGTTTGTAATCCATTTGAAACACACATCCTGCTGTAAGATATTTGAATATGGACTAAATTTTTAAAATTTATGTTTTTTATGGCCATTTGTTGAAATGTTGAAAATTGGACACCATGATGTACGTTACACAAGAAGGAATTTATTACTATTAATATGAAGTTATTACTATCTTTGGCAATGAACATGTGCAGCAGTACTAAAGAAATACCTGGGTAAACTTCTTCAATGAAATAAATGTTTCCTGAACAGGTGGATGTAATGTAACTCACACAGACTCCAGGTACCACTAACATATTTTTACATATAAAAATGATAATGAATAGCGTTGTAGTTATAGGAGGAAAGCGGCCACAACGGGTATCAGAACTGGACCCTGGAGAGGTGCAAGAACAACCAGAAAGTGTGCAGAATTAAACAACTTAACAAAATCTGGAAAAAGCTTCTGTATGCAACAGTGACAAGTATTTAGTGTGACCTCCCCTTACACTAATAACAGCAGTTTTGCCAAGTCGATTCTTTTACAGTCCTTGATCAGGAATGGTCTTTTCAGAAGGGTAGCACTCAAGAAACTGGTTTTTTGTAAGGGTGGTAAGTAGGGCTCTACCTAAATCACGGCTGTGAAACGAGCCTTTCCCCCTGTAATAAAAAATGTAAAGTTTGTGCTTAGTGATTTGACATGTTTTATTCACCTCGTGTTCACTGGCTATGAGACAGTCCTGAATTCGGGGACGCACTCGGCAGCTGAGACACTGAACCCAGCGAACCCAGCGTACATTTGTAAAAGTGGCGATGAGGCCACTTTATTATACCCAGGTTCTGGTTTGTTTTTACCTTCAGGTGCCGTCTCCCCTGGTTAAACTGGGACATATGTTGATAGCGACTGGGTTGCTGAACGCAAAGACGGTTTATTTTCTCTACTTTCCTTCTCTCGTCCACACACACACACACACACACACACACACACACACACACACACACACACACACGGACAACTTGAAAGTCCCCTCAAATGGAACCAATAAGTTAGGCTCTACCATGTACTGTTTAGCTTGCTTTGTGGTTTCTGAGGGTTATTTAATGACTGCTGTGAAATTTGGTGCTTTTCTTGAAAAATTCACGAAATCTATGATTTACGAAAATCTCAGTGAAATTAAGTATTCTTTCCCCTTTTTTGCATGCTTTTTTAATAAGGCTAAATACTCAAAGCTTACAGAAACTGAGATGAAGATCCCGTCGTTGACAATATGTTATGTATACATGATCATTATGCCTTTGCTAAAACAACATATCTAATGGTGGCCTAAGACTTTTGCACAGTGCTGTGTACACAAGTTTTGTCACATTTCTAGAGCGACTGTGGCTTGGTCTGGGACCGCTGGGGTTTGAACCCTGGACGTTCTGATTTGCAATCCTAACACCTTGATTGATACAGTCCCTCTTGCAGATCTTAATCCGTCCCGTGGGGGTGTTCTGCTTACACTTTTGTGCCTTTGTAAGCAACTGATTCCAGCTTTGTTTGTGCAAGTTGGTTAGAAGAACTAATCCTACTTTATCCTAAGCAGCAACTAAACTAAAACCTGGTTTACTGAAATCTTTCTGCATTTCTCTAAGCTGTCAGTAACTTTTTTTTTTTTTTATGTAGGGACAGAACTGAAATGCGTCCTAACCTCAGTCTGTTATGCCAGTGCATGCTACTTTATTTAAATCCACAGCATTACCTAACCCAGAGTGAAATGCTCGGAGACGAACGCTATAGTGGATCAGCAGAGACGTCGCTGTCTGACCATTTAAAAGTCTGTTTTCGCCCAGCAGTGCCGCTTCGGAGGCTTTCATTCTTAAACCCATTCATCTCGCTCCTGTTCTGGTTTCCTGTTCCGTTTGAGGTTGACTCATTTCTTTTCGTGTTGTTTACCCATTAACAAATTGTAGTTCACAAAACCACATGGCAGTAGCACCGATGCTCAGCCACAACAGCACTAAGGCACGGGGATTTTGTTCTGAAGGTTCTAGAGATGGCCAGAAATAAAACCTGAACGCTGCAACAATGTCCAGAGTCAGTAAATATTGTCATGCTTTCACACCATAATAGTGTTAAGTCACCTTTTCTCACAGCAGATGACGGTATGTGTTTGGGTCGCCCAGGTTCATGCCTTCTGACTGGGATCGGCTTCCTGTCTGAGAGAGGGGAGGTCAGATAGGGGATCACCCTCCGGCGCTAACAGTGCTCCCTGTAGGACCCCTGACCACTAAAATCTGAAATCTCTGAATGGAGATACTGATACAGATTTTATATGAATCTGTTAATATATATCTCTTCATTAGATGCTTTATCCTTTTACTTTGGTCCCATCCTGTCTTTTTCACCCGTATGTTTAAAATCCGGCGTGCGGAGGGAACGCCGTAGGCCGCCTACGCAGCAGGGAGATGCTTCCTAATCCGACCTTTCCATTAGTAATGGGCTGTAGCTTTCTCATCCATATAACTGTATATTTTAAGGTTGTACCAGTACTTCTGGTTCTGATGCCTACTGACATCTGGAAACGTACTCAGAACAGGCCCTAAATGTTATAAGTATGAAATCCTTGTCGGACCACAATTATTCAAAAGGAGGTCAATAGTGTTAGGAATAATTTCTTTCCCGCAGTCCTCACTGATTAGCAGCACATAAATGGAAAAGCCTAAAGAAGAAGATTAGGGTTATACCATTATAAGCCCTCGGGGTGGAGGGGGCAGGGGGGGTCCAGCCCCTCAGCCCTCTGACACTTTAGTACCACTGACAGAAATGTTTTGTTTGGATTTTGAGATTAAATTCACAGTATCTTAAGAATAAAATCGTAATTAAAAACTTAAATCCGCTTAAAAAATTTAATGCTCCACATCCCTAATTTTCACAGTTAGGGTACAGTGTAAAAGTTTCAGCATTTCGACTTTATGTACCACTTTTTTTTATTCTCAGATTTTATTTATCGAAATATTAATTCTTTATTCTTGACATATTACAAAACCAGCCACTAGGGGTCACTATCTAGTGTCCCTTTTGTGCCGGTCCCAAGCCTGGGTAAATGGTGAGGTTTGTGTCTGGAAGGGCATCCGACGTAAAACACTTTGCAAGGGGACGGGGAGGAGGATCAGGGAGGGGATGTATGATGCAGTTGGAGAGGATATGGAGGTGGATGGTGTGGGGACGGAGGATGTGGAGGACGTGGGTGGGATGGAGGAGGATGACTCGCTGTGGTGACCCCTGAAAAGGGAAAAGCCGAAAGAAAAAGAAGATTCTTGACATATTACGATTATATCCTCAAAATACTAAGATTTTATTCTCAAAATATTACGATTATATCGCTGTCGTATCTAAGCCCCTAAGTTTAGGGAGAGGTTTTGATCCCTAGGATGATAAGAATCCCGTGGTCTCATTGACATGCTAATGTACGGTTTTATTTATTCTTTTAATCATGTTTTTCCTCTTTATTCAATTCTTGTCATCTTTTGTCTCATAAAGCACTTTGAACTGCAGCTCATATGAAATGTTTTATATTAATAAAGATTATTATGGTATTGTTTCTGCTCCATTAGCAGGTTATAACTGGTGATTAAGCAAAATAAACTGATCAGTCGTACACGGTTGGTCGCGGGTTCGTCCACTTCCTCCTTTCTGTGTTGTTTTTGTTAGCAACACTAAATATGAGGCAGTGAGAGATGAATCAGTATCATTATTTCCTTTCAGTTTCTCTTCCCATATTTTATAAGTATTGCACATATTTCAATCTTACACAAGACTGATTTTGAGCTTTTACTTTTAATCATCAAGTGATCAAATTATTTTGATCATTTAACAGGTCAGAGTTTAAACCCCTGGGTCATTCAGCTATAACTAAAATCCACTCCTCTCTCAAATAGTGAATTTAGTGAACCTTTCACAATTAAGAAATTTTGCCCTGCTTTTGCGCAGAGCTGAATTCAGTGAATCGTTTGGAAATAGTATCACGTAGTAAATCATTTGCACATAACCGCGATTCAGTTCTGTATTTCACTACATCAGCGTTTGAATCAAAGAGTAGTTTCATCGTTGAAAAGTTTCTCTCTTCTCTCATGCATTTGGTGTTTGAGTCACTGAGTCTTTTGGTCATTGGGAATTTTTGCTCATTGAGTCCATATTTAATTTTGGTGAATTGCTTGTTCATGGCCAAGCTTCGATTTTCTCACATTCATGGTCTGACATAGTGAATCATTCGCACAACACAGTTGTTTCTCCTTCATCAGGTGTTTGAATCAATGAATCGTTTAGGCTCCTGTTTCTTTTAGCGAATCAGTGTTTGAATCAGTGAATCACTTGGGCATGATTAATGGTTTGAATCAGTGATTTGTTCATTCATGATCGAGATTCTTTCCTCTCTCTCCTTCAGCAGAAGTGTTTGAATCGGTGAGTCGTTTAGGCTTCTCTTTTTTTCAGTGAATCAGTGTTCAAATCATTTGGCCAATTATCAGTGGTTTGAATCAGTGAGTCATTCTGTGTGGTGTAAGGAATCTTTTGAGGGTTCATCAGGTTGGAGTTTTGCAGAGTTTCATTGCTTTGAAAAATATATCTATGTAAAAAATAACTCTTTTAAACATGCCTATTTTAGATTTTGCATATCTAACAACAACCAGTCACATATATCAGGCAGCCTCCTAGACCTTCGATAATCCTACCACAGTCTGAGGATGTTTTGCTTACCCACACGATTTCCTGTTTACGGTTTTACCACCTGGTCCAGACGTTATGTGCAGAGGATTTGAATTGACTCAGCGCTCCCTCGCTTTCTGTGAAACTGAACTTTCCCTCATTTGAATGAATGATATCTGTGAAACTTGGACAGGTTTGCAGTTTCACTGCAGTCATCACCTGATTACAGAGCAGCTCTAAAGGGATCTCAGTGATCGGAGCTGTGCAAACTGCAGGGCGGAGCAGGAACTGGGAGGATGGAATTTGGAATCTGTGGATGATAAGGGTTGTGTTGCTTTTATACACCTTAATGTACGTGTGTTAGGTTTAGACCGGTCACAGGGACGTGGTTTTTGTGCCAGGTCGGTGAGCAGGTTTGCAGAGAAAATGGAATGACATAACCCCACCAGTCTCAGGCCGGCCCCACTTCAAATCATAAACACGTTTGATATGAGAGCCGAGCTTCATCAGTGCTTTCACTAATTTTACCCTATATTTGTAATTTGAAGGTATGTGTAATAAACATTTTCATGCCCTTACTGGTTTAAGAACAAGCACAGAATAATTACATAACTGCAAAAAAAATGCACTTTAGGAAATGTTATAAAGTCTTAAGAATAGTTTTTCAATCCTGATTAAATGGCGATGAGTTTTGTCACTCCAGAGAATTACTAAAGAGAAAAATTTTCCCACAAGGAACAATGTAAACTGAGTTAAACTGTTCCAGACCCCCAGAAAATTTAGCCATATAAGACACTTATATGTCACTCTTATGTCATTTTTAATCATAGTTCTCACTGTTTTCCTTTCGGTTGGTTAGTTGTCATCACTAACCTTCTTAGGACCCACGGTGACTAAGAATATATGTTTAATAAAGCAAACACGAGACAGCAGATTTTAGTGGAGATCTGTACCAAGAGAGATTCTGAGACTGACACTTACTCCTATGTTTCAGATGGAAATGGGGCCTTCTTTTTTTTTTGTCATCGTAATGCGTGCCGACTGCATTTGTTCGTTTTAAACTGAACGATCTAAACCTATCATTTAGATTGTTAACAATGTTTTTGAAAGGACACTAACAATCAGGGCCTGAATAGGATCCCGCTAACCAGTGCAGTTTTGTTTTTGGTTGAAATCCTCAGGGTGATTTCCGCTGATGGAGGATGAGGAGGAAGATTTGCCTTTACCGAGTGGAGATACGCAGCAGGCTGAGATTGGGGACACAGCCCGAGGAGGGGACATGTCGCTGACTCGGACCACCCCGTCCCGCCCCATCTCATTCCAGCGCTCACTGCACAGGGCCATGGGGCTGGGTTTCTTCTCGTCGCCTTCAGGTTCCCCAGAAGACTCACAAGCACTTTTTCAGAGTAAGCACGGGAGTAAAGTTAAAGCCTGTTATCTGAATGTAGAACATCACTGGAAATTACTATATGGATGAATATTTGGATAGTGAGAGCTCGTTCCCGTAGTGACATAGCTTAATGTCAGGTTTCCTCCAAGTGTCCTAAAATGCTCAGGGGTTCACAAACTAATCGATTGAGTTTCTTCCCGAATCGATCTAATAATGAATAAACCTAAAATGGAGCTTGTTATTAATCAGGAAGGCGGTGGAAGGTGCAGGTAGAGGCAAACTATTAAAGACAGAGTCCATCCAGACTTTAAAGGCTTGTTTCGTTTACACTTTTTTACAAGAAAAGCACAGATTATTTTGAACTGTTATGCTCCAGAGATAAATAAGGAATGATTTCACTTGGCTATATTACTTGAAAATGAGAAAAAAATCTATAAAGAGAACCAAAGAGAAAAGTAAAGAGGCTGTAGTTGATGGTAATTTTGGGCAATAAATATTTGCAGTAAATCACTTTATTCAGTGTATGAATCCAATCAGATCATGAATACTTATTTTTGCAAACTAAAGAACCCACTAAGTTAATTAACCTCAAAAGAAATGCAAGAGGATTATCTGGAGGGGTTCTCAAACTATTGATATAACATTTTTTGCATGTATTTGTTTTAATGTTTATATTTAAATTCCATAACTTGAAAGTTTTGTACAAGACTATAACAAAAAAAGCTGCTCAGGGCTAAGATTTTCATCCTGGACTTAATGAAGAGGAAATGAACCAATGTGTTACGTGTTGATAATGGTGTGTGTGTGTGTGTGTGTGTGTGTGTGTGTGTGTGTGTGTGTGTGTAGATCTATTATTCGACCCTGGGTTTGTTCCTCACCGTGTCACCACATCCGAGGAATCAGGAGATGATGAGCAGCAGCTGAATGAAGGAACAGCAGAGCAGAGAGGGGATAAAGATCAGGAAGAGACGAGTGTGGAAGTGGAGATCGGACGGAAGCTGCGACAGATCGGAGATGAGTTCCAGCAGGATGTCATGCAGCAGGTGAGAGAGAAATAATCTAAAATGACAAGAATAATTAAAAAAATAATGACCTCCAGTTTAGTGAGTGAATGCTTATAACACAATAATTAATTAAACACAATCTAAAAACATTTCTACAGTACAGTAATTCTCATTTGTATCGATTATAAAACTTGAAAATCTTACCGAAAATGTAGACGAGTGGAAAGTTACCGTGTTGTTTTCTGCCTTTCAAGAATGCAATTCTCTCTTTAGTCAGCAGGTGTCGCTCGTTAGAAAAAGATTTCTGTCATTCAGACATTATTAAATAGACGTATATAAGAGATTTTTATTACCTATTGTAATTCTTAAGATGTCGGCCTTAAAGTCATACAAACATTGATTATTATTTGAGTATTTTTTCTTATTTTGACCCCTGGTTTTCCTGACCAGGCTCATGGGGGTGCAGGTGTGAGTTTGCTCTGGAGTCCATTCCATCTCAGGGCCGTGCCACCCGAGAACGTATAATAAGTTAGTCATATCATACAACCACACATTAGGGGTGTAAAGAATAAAAAGAATGTGTATCAGTAAATTGATCGATCCAGTGATACAGCAGCCTCGATTTAGGAGCCTAGATTTGATTAAAAAGATCTAAAATCTGAGTCACAAAACATTTTTACTACACGTGTGTGTGTGTGAGACAGCAGCTCACTATCAGTGAATGAGCCAGTTAAAGGCAATAACTGAAGCTATCAGTTTCTTTATATGAGAGAGTTCTTTATATGTTGGATGTTGATCTCTATGGTAGAACTTTAATGTAACTTTGACCATCGGTAGAACCTGTTCATTGTGTGATTTGCAGAACTCTGACAGACAGCAGGATGTGAAGCGCAGTGTGAGTGTGTGTTTATACTGTGGTTAAATTTAGCACTATGAGTCATGATGAGTATGATCTCACCAGTAACGTGACTGCTGCAGGCTAACCGCTATAGGCTAACGTCACTCTAGCGCGCGCACGTGTGTGTGAGAGAGAGTGTGAGACAATAAACTGTAATTAGGAGATAATATAATACTCTACAGAGATTTGAGCAGTGCGTCTTCTAACGCTGCGTGAGAACAGTTTGTGTTCGTGTGAAAGTGTTTATGTGAAAATGTGTTTGTGTGATCTGGCTTACGCAACACACTGCAACACTCCCCTCCCCTCCCTCACACATACTGCTGCTCCACTGAACTCTGCTCGCTGTCCCAGAAACCTCAGCGACCCTGCGCCTCATTGGACAGCTCGGACCAGGATCTGAGCTCTGATTGGCCATTCAGGTGGAGCCACGCTGAAAGCACAGACAGAATGGAGCAGCAGCGCAACCTAGTGGCCGTTAATTTTACAGCCCCCGTTTTGGCTTAGAATAGGAATAATAACAATAATAATAATAATAATAATAAGAATGATAATAATATTAAAAAGGTATGTCTCAAAAAATTAGAATATAGTGAAAAAGTTCTATATTTTTGTCACTCATTTCAGAAAGTTAAACCCATATGTTATCTTCTTCTTCTTTCGGCTTTTCCCTTTTCAGGGGTCGCCACAGCGAGTCATCCTCCTTCATCCCACCCCGTCCTCCATATCCTCTGTCCCCACACCATCCACCTCCATATCCCCTCCAACTGCATCCATACATCCCCTCCCTGATCCTCCTCCCCGTCCCCTTCCTGGTAACTGCAGAATTTCCACCCTCAGTCCTACACTCTTGACTTTCTTCCTCTCTTCTTGTCTCCTCACTCGTTTCCCTCCTCGTGATCTT
>JAVSBU010028349.1:0-14619 GCA_033118015.1 Loricariichthys derbyi
ATTTTTATCATTACATTATGGAAAATAATGCACTTTATCACAATATGCAAATTTTTTGAGAAGGACCAGTATATTAATCACACACAGCAGGGGTCTGGGAGATTTCAGAAGAATGATGTTAATTGGTGCATTCGTATTTCAACCGGAACATGAACGTTTTATGGCCAATATATTCTTACCACACGCGCTACATACTCGTTTTCGGCAACCCTTGCCGAAATAAGCGACCGCAAAACTTTAATGTGCGATTGTATTAAGACCATAATCACGGCTGTGTTGCGACAGAATGGTGGCTGTATTGAGATATCAGAACGGAATGTATTCCGCAGAACAATCATGAGCAAGCTCAAAATTTGATTCGCTCTTGCGGATTATGCGACCATGTGCAGTATGAATGTCTGAAGTACGACAACACCGACCGTATCACGATTATCCCTTTTTTTTTGGCTGCAAATCGGTAGCAATGCACACTTTTGGGCACTGTGACAACACCTTAACAGAGATGAGCACTACGCTGTGATTACGTTACGAGTAAAGGAGACGAGTGGCACTAAGCTGCGGTTACGTAATGAGTAACGGAGACGAGCAACACTAAACTGAGATTTCGTAACGCGTAACAGAGACAAGCAGCACTAAGCTGTGATTACATAATGAGCAACGGAGATAAGCAGGACTAAGCTGTGATTATGTAACGAGTAACAGCGATGAACAGCACTAAGATGGGATTATGTAACGAGTAACGGAGACAAGCAGCACTAATATGTGATTACGTAACAAGTAACGGAGACGAGCAGCACTAAGCTGGGATTACGTAACGAGCAATGGAGACAAGCAGCACTAATATGTGATTACATAAACGAGTAACGGAGATGAGCAGCACTAAGCTTTTAAGCGGCTCTGGGCGAAAGCAAAAGTAAACAGCAATTTTCCAAACAAAAATGAGCGCGGAGAGTTGGCGTGAGCAAGGAAAAGGGCATGACAAGGAGCACTGCTGAGAGATGGCTTTAATAGCCCTAGAAACAGGTGCCCCTTGTTGGCCCTGATTAGTGCAGCAACTGCTGCATGCCTGTTGTGCTCTGGATGTAGTAGTTCTCCCCGATAAGTGCGTTGATACCTGTCCAAGCCCTCTAGTGGCAGACTGTGCAGCGGTGGGCCTTGTAACTCTGTCAATATAAGAAAAATGGCATCAAGGTGAAAAAAATGGTTGGAAAAAGTGCAATTAACTGTTAAAAAGCCCTGCTGCAGTGTAACATGATTTTCTGTGCTTGAAGGCAAACTGGAGGAGGTCAAGGGTAAAGGTTAGTAATATTAAAGTAACCTTAGGGCAGCTGATTGTAAAGGAGTTTGCTCCATGGCGCTAAACTGACGGATTGGCAGGCCAGGACCTTGAGCTCTCAACCTTTAAATAAATAGCCCAGAAACACTACTGTTTCCTGGCAAATAATGTTTTTCTTTACATACCTCAGCTAGGAGGGGAATGTTACAGAGCTGTTAGAGATAAATACCTTGCTGCGGACAATCCTTTCTGGTCTGTGGTAGACCGACATGCTTTATTGACACATCTTCACTCGGAAAACTGACGAAAGGCTTCTAACTGCATGGTATAACTTTAGCCTTGGAATGATTGCGGCTTAAAGATTTGGCTTACGGGCACGTCATCAGCTGTTTGGCCATGCTAAGTCTTTAAATCTCAATCTCCTGATGAATAGACTGATTACTGCTGAAGCTGGACATTACAGGCCACACAACATTACACCACCACCAGCCTGACTCGCTGGTACAAGATCTGTGCTTTCATGTCATTCACGCCAAATTCCAACCCAACCAACTAAATATTGCAGCAGAAATCGAGACTCAGTCAGAGCAAATGACACTTTTCCTGTCATCTACCATCCAGTTTTGTAAGCCAGTTCCAGCTGGGGCCTCAGTTGCCTGTTCTTAGCTGACCACCCAGTGTGGTCTTCTGTACCTGTAGCCCATCTGCTTCAAGGTTGGACATGTTCAGATGGATGTGTTGGTTCAGAGATGTTCTTCTGCACATCTTGGTGGTAACAGGTGCTTATTAGGGATACTGGGATCAATAGGGGATTTTTACCCAGAGAACTCATTGGATATTTTCTGTTCTTGGGACCATTCTCTCTAAAGTCTAGAGATCAGCAGTTTCTGAACAACCCGTTCTGTTGCTCGGTTTGAAATTCAGCAGCTCATCTTGATCGTCCCTAAACGCGCTGACTAGCTGCTGCGTGATTAGCTGATTAGATATTTGCGTTGCAGGTCACTGCAGCTTTAACAGCAATAACTGGTTTCATCAGGTGACTCATCCACAGGTCATTTTGTGTATTCTCATTTTTTCCCCTGATATCTCCATGAGGGCTTGCTCTGCAGGCATAAGCACTTATTTGTGTTCTTAGGTCATAATAGACCATAACACCAGAACTAACGACATGCTAATTACACATTGGATGGTCAAAATATGCTATCTCTATGCTATCTCTATAATGGCTATTTCATGGCAAATTATACAACTAATTGTAACCTAACAGCAATCGGAGCACGTCTGAGCGTTACTTTGTTCTACCAAGGCTGAGTCTTTGAGCTATTTTGCTCACTTTAGCAAATCCTGCACTTTTAGTTGACAAACACTATCAGCGCATTTATTTGAGTTGCTTTGGTGTTTCATCACGCCGAGGCCTTGTGTTCTCCAGGGTGCATTTGAAACGCCCTGTACTTACATGGAAACAAATCTGCTCTACAATATTGCCATCATCAAAATCAAGAATGTCGTCTATTGAGGAGGAGGGGCACTTTAGACAGGGAGCTCAAAAACAAAAAAGTGCAAACAATGGAAGTAAGATGAATTGTATCCATTTTCTAAAGAGCAAAAAAAGTATACAGTTGGCCCAAAAAGGGCCCAGGGATTAAATTATTCCAAATAGAGGATCCTGCTAACCAGTTTGGCCAAACCCACAGTGTTTCAGAGATGTGGAGATAGGCTTTGGGTCACTTTGGGTCCTCTGGCTACCAAACTGAGTGAGGCAATCAGTAGTGAATTTGAGCTGCCTTCGAATGCTGTACAGAGAAAAGCTGAAAATCCATCAAGGTTATATTCTGCTATGAGTCTGAGAGCTTTAGTGGATGTTATGTAAGGCAGATGGAACCTTTAAGAGGACCATCACCATCAATATAACCCATTTGCTGCTGCTTATATCTGCACAGTTATTATCAGAAGACCACTATCTACCATTTCGATACCCTTGTAAACACCCAATTAGCTTCTATTTTTACTTCAAGAATCCTCAAATCAGTTGGTACCAATCGCTGAGTTTTGGAAAGCTTCCATGTTGAGGCTTGTCCATACGTGTCAAAGTCTTTATATCCACAAATGACATTATTGTGTAATAAAGGTCAGGATCCATCCAGTCTTAACATCAACATGTCAGAATCAGAGGAACATCACCATGGGAGTTTTTTTCTTTGCTGCTCCATATTCTTCTCTCTAGTCTCTGAAAGTTGCATTAACATAATTATGCAAATTCTGAAGGCTAATTTAGACATCCTGTGAGTTCTGGTCATGTGTTATGAGAACATGGCGAGATGGTATAGAGAGGACCCATACGAAGGACAGCTTAAAAACACTGGTAGATTTATTAACTCATAGCAAACAAAACCAAAGATAATCATAACCCAAAATACCAAAACCAAAAAGGACACCAACATAAAATGCCTCACCGGCTGACCCCCGGATTGGCGGAAGCTAGGACGTACTGGACGACGAGGACACGGCGCCATGTGAATTTATGCACACCATTTAAGCACACCAGCCAGACGTGCCTTGCATTAGCATAGGAAACAAGCAACAGAGAAAGACAGAAAATCTCATTAGTGCATCTCTAGCTCTGCTGCTGCATTCCAACCAGGCATTGGAAGTGGAACTCGGAGCAGCGTTGGCATGCTTATCCTACTCACGACAAGCATTAATGTCAGCTCACTGCTCCAAACTCGCTTCTGACTTTTAAACCCTAAACACAGCTTATGTCAATTAGGCGTGCATTAGCGCTGCGCCGCTAGATGGCAATAAAGCCTCGGTAAACGTGGTGCAGCCGCCCTTATGTGCCCAGAAAGAAGGCTGCTTCTAAAAACAGGAGCAGCTGGGCCCATTACAGTATAGAGGACCCATACACAGGACAGCTTCAAAACACTGGTAGATTTATTAACTCATAGCAAACAAAACCAAAGATAACCAAAAGCAAAAAATACCAAAACTAAAATGACACCAACATAAAATCCCTTACCGGCCGACTCCCGGATCGGCGGAAACTAGGCTGCACTGGACGACGAGGACACGTCCGATGGCCATCGGGAGGCCCTCCAAAATGGCCAGGAAGGGATGAAGAGAGGAGGCAAGGTAGGTGGCGTAGGGACCATCCCCAGACGATGCCCCAGGCCTGCTGGTTCGCACTCATCCTGGGAGAGTCCACTTCCTGGATCCTTTAAGTGTGGCCGGTGCCGGCATGGCCACACCAGGGGGCATCTCCTTCGTCACTGCAGTGTGGTTTCCCTCCACCCGGGCCATACCAACAGGACCAGGCAGGGGGCCAGGACGGGACCGGAAGGGGGGGGGTGTATGATGCAGAGGGATAACACTGTCCCTACTCTATCTACAAATCCTACCATACCTCCGGTCTCCTGACCCTACCCCACCCTTCCTCTACAAAGGAAGGGTGGTACCTTCGTCCCTAACTCCTACTTAGCATAATTGGAAAAGAGGCTGGTGTGCTCATCTCGCTATTCCCCTAATAGCGCATGAGGTGCCACAAAATTGGGTGGAAAACATAAATCCACATGGCGCCGCAAAAGGAGTGGGAAAAGCACACCAGCCTGGAGGTGCCTCTCGTCAGCATAGGAAACCTGCAACAGAGAAAGACAGAAAATCTCATTAGTGTGTCTCTAGCTCCGCTGCTGCATGCCAACCAGACACTGGAATCCGAGCTCGGCGCAGCGGTGGCATGCGATCCTACTCACGACAAGCATTAATGCCAGCTCGCTGCTCCAAACTCGCTTCTGCGTTTTAAACCCTAAACACAGCTGATGTCAATTAGGCGTGCATCAGCACTGTGCTGCTAGATGGCAATAAAGCCTCAGTAAATGCGGCGCAGCCACGCTTACGAGCCCGGAAAGAAGGCTGCTTCCAAAAACGGGAGCAGCCGGACCCGTTACATCATGCTCTGTGATCCCTGAAATATGAGACTTTGTTCATAGAGGATCTTTTGTTCTTTTGGTGCTGTCTTATTCCTTATGCATGTTCAGGATCATTGAGCATAAGCTGCATCTGTGGATTAACGGCAAGAGTGTATTGACGAGGAACAATCAACCAGACCAAAAATAGGCTCATGTTTTTGTGGCTTGTTCTAGATTTAGAAACATGCAGACATTCTCCAGGAAGGTCTGGAGTCTTGCCAAGACTTAGGCACTTGAATCAACTCTACAGTTAATTACTGGAGCGGAGAATCCTCCAAACCATACCTCCAGGGAAAAGTTCTGAATAGTCCAAGACTACAAAAGTATCTGCCATGGTGTCCATCATCTTCTTCTTTCCTCTTCTTCTTCTTTCGGCTTTTTCCTTTTCAGGGGTTGCCACAGCGGGTGTCCTCACACCAACTACTTCTATGTCCTCTCTATCTCCATCAATCCATATATCTCCTCTTTGGCCTTCCTCTTCGTCTTTTTCCTGGCAATTGCATTTCTAACATTCTTCTACCAATTAACCACTGTCTCTCCTCTGGACATGTCCAAACCATCTCAGTCTGGCCTCTCTAACTTTATCTCCTAGTTGTTTAACCTGTGCTGTACCTCTGATGATCTCTTTCCTGACTTTATCCATCCTTATCACTCCCAAGGAGAACCTCAACATCTTTAGCTCTGCCACTTCCAGTTCTTTCCCCTGCCTTTTTGTCAGTGCCACTGTCTCCAAACCATACAACATAGCTGATTTCAACAAAAATCAAAATCACCAACCATCAAAACCACTAAGGATTCATAACCAGTCTAAAGAAATGGAAACCAGACAATGGAAACTACTTCAAGCAGTGAGAATTAAAAATTGGGGCTATGCATTGAGGGTCAGATCCAAAGTAAGTGAATCATGAAGACAAGCAAGAAACCCACATATAACTTCACATAACTTCTGAGAGTGTGAAATCACCTCAAATCACCTTCTGCTTTCCATTTCTGGAGACTCCTTATGAATCCTTAGTGATTTTGTTGGTTGGTGATTTTGATTTTGTTGAAATCAGTTCCTTGTGATCTTTTGCTGGTCCTTGAGGAGGTTCTTAAGCAAAAACGGTATCCACACTTGCTGTTCCTTCATTTTTGGCATTGTTCCTAGACTTGCTGACATTTTGGACAGTGGGATGACTGGGAGGCAGTCAAACCATCCTGATTTGAGGGCAGCTTTAACTTTCTAAGGATTCCTGACCTGGACAAAGTGTGACGGCATGCCCAATGGCCTCAAAAAAAAAAAAAAAACACATTACTTTCAGTGTGACTTGGCTTGTTTTTTTTTTTTTGCTTTATTTATTTGCTGCTGCTGTAGCATGATGGAGTAGAACATGTCTGAGTAGGTGTTTGGTGAATAACTGCATCCTCGCAGCTGAAATGATTGAGTGCACTTTAGCTGAGATAAAATGTTTATAGGAATGCACCTGATTAAATTCACTCATCACGAAGATGAAATTAGGCTTTAACTACCTTCGCTCCTGCCAGTCAAACATCTGCACACATGAATCCGATCATAGCTGAGCTGTATAACGGCTCCATAAACCTTTACAATGATTATAGCGCCGACGTGTGTAATGCGAGATCAGAGCGCCTAAGAACAAAGCCTTTTCTCATTACTGAGACTGGAAACGTGTAAAGCATTCAAATGTTTTTTTAAAGCTTTCATAATAATTTTTTTCCTCAGGCATACAGTGCTAGACTTCATCGCATCATTCGGCAATAATGTTCAGCTGACATTTACTTTTTAGCTATTTTTATATTGTATATATTACAAAAAGAAGAAGAACAAACATGGTGTGGACAGAGCAATAAAACACACATCTTGTCTGGTCTAGGAAGGAACCAGAATGATGTATGTTCAAATCCCACGGATGAGCTCATATGCATAAACACGATACCAACACAAATGGCTGGGGCTGAAAACCACATAACGAGTGAGCCAGGAGTAAATTATTTTAACCTTTTCAGCACAGAACATTTGCTTTAAAAAAAATCATAATTTCCTATTTCAGAACCTTATTTCTTTGGCCATATCTGGCAGAAATCGGATGCAGTTGCAAAGTGCTGTTTATTCAAGCACAGAAAGGATGAGACACATTCAGAGCAGAACCAAAATGTGAGAACAATTACCAAAACCAGGAACAAAGAGCAGAGCGAATCAAAAACAGTCCAAAGACAGAAACCAGGCAAGGCGTACAAAAACACAAGGAGCACAGTGATTAGGAAATGGGAAGGGGAGGAGCAAATGAAGCAGGATAAATCTGGGTAGTGCAGGAACAAAGATACTTTAAAAAACAAGTAAAAATAGGGCAGCATTTCAATAATGGTAAATATAACGAGCAAACGAGAAGCCAGTGAGAAAAATAAGGACACCAGAAAATGAGACGGTGTGGTTGTAACATCTTCAGTACACTCAACTGGAATGGT
Source organism: Loricariichthys derbyi (assembly GCA_033118015.1). Taxonomy (NCBI): domain Eukaryota; kingdom Metazoa; phylum Chordata; class Actinopteri; order Siluriformes; family Loricariidae; genus Loricariichthys; species Loricariichthys derbyi. Next base: position 7,705 of record JAVSBU010028349.1, read on the forward strand.
AGAACATTTATGTGCAGGCATACTAATTCATTTATTTATGAGTTTCTGTCAAATATAAAATAAAGAAAATAACATTAAACATAATGTAAGTTAGCCTATGCCTATCAATTAAATTATGAACATCAGGTCCTTCTGTGAAAAAAAGGCTAAATGGAATACTGGCTGACTGGCTTAATAAAATTAGGTGCCCTTGCACCAAAGGAACTTTTTCGAGACGCTGTTTCCATTCATTTGTTTCCATTCCTATACTGAATACTGAGTAGGAGCAGCAGGGGACTCAAGAACTACACAGTTACAGCGTCGTTTGAATTACAACCTATGATTAAGGTGTCCAACATGAAAGAGTGAAAAAGAAAATGCACTGAAAATCCAGAGCTCAAGAAGAGAGAGAGAGAAAAAAAAAAAACAGGATTAGAACTTGATTATAACAGCTGAGCCATTTTAGTTAGAAGAGTTTAAACCGTGTCGAAAGTCACGAAGTCACCGCTTTGCACCTTTGTACCAGCTTAATTTGTTTCCCAGATTCATCAGGTATTCCTCCAGATTATGATTCAATCAGATTACATAAACAAGAGGAAGAGACACCGACATCATTAGCATTAGAATTTAATGTTCCAAATCAACTGCATACTGGCTGAGGCACCTCAAATAGAAATTAACCTCACTGAGTCCTGTTCTTCTCTTGATCTCAACTTCTGCTGATGTTCTCACATGAAAGTCAGGCTTTACACTAGATTACTGAACACGTGTGCCTGATTAAGGATCTGCAATGTCAACTATTCTGTTATAAATTAGGATAGATGGCAGATCTTCAGTACTGTGGCAAAAAAACAACAACAACATAAATAACCAGATCTGCATTTTCAGGAGGAACTACAACAGTTAAAACATTGACAGAATGTTTGTTTCTGTCCCAATACATTTAGTTGCATGTGGGTTTGTGTCCCAATACTTTTGTCTACATGAGTGTTTGTGTCCCAATACTTTTGGGTACATGTATGTTTGTGTTCAAAACTTTTGCCTTCATGTGTATTTGTGTCCCAATACTTTTGTCTACATGTAGGTTTCTGTCCCAATAATTTTGCCTTCATGTGGGTTTGTGTCCCAATACTTTTGCCTTCATGTGTGTTTGTGTCCCAATACTTTTGGGTATATGTATGTTTGTGTCCCAATACTTTTGCCACTTTTGCCACTTTCTGGGTTTATGTCCCAATACTTTTGTCTACATATTGGTTTGTGTCCCAATACTTTTACCTTCATGTTGGTTTGTGTCCCAATACTTTTGTCTACATGTGGGTTTGTGTCCCAATACTTTTGTCTTCATGTTGGTTTGTGTCCCAATACTTTTGTCTACATGTGGGTTTGTGTCCCAATACTTTTGTCTACATGTGGGTTTGTGTCCCAATACTTTTGCCTTCATGTTGGTTTGTGTCCCAATACTTTTGTCTATATGTGGGTTTGTGTCCCAATACTTTTGCCTTCATGTTGGTTTGTGTCCTAATACTTTTGCCTACATGTGGGTTTGTGTCCCAATACTTTTGTCTATATGTGGGTTTGTGTCCCAATACTTTTGCCTTCATGTTGGTTTGTGTCCTAATACTTTTGCCTACATGTGGGTTTGTGTCCCAATACTTTTGCCTTCATGTGGGTTTGTGTCCCAATAATTTTGTCTACATGTTGGTTTGTGTCCCAATACTTTTGTCTACATGTTGGTTTGTGTCCCAATACTTTTGTCTACATGTTGGTTTGTGTCCTAATACTTTTGTCCACATGTATATATGATGGTGTATATCTATATGTCCATTGTGTGTATGTTGTGTATCAGTAGTATGTTCTGTATTTATGATGCGTATGGAGAAACAGGGAGGGCTGAACGTGCACAGCTGCTCTTACTCTGAGAAATGTGTTGGTTATAATTTGAATCTGAATATTCCCTCAACACATTTATATGGGACATTTTTCAAAATTTTAAATGTATACCTATTAAAAATGACAAATTGGATCAACTCTAAAATGACACAGCACACCCACAGTGTGATTATGTACTTACCGGTGTTTGAAGCACCTTAAACCTTAGACTGCACATTAAAGCAGCTCAGTCTGTATTAATCACAGAAAGTGTGCAAGAAGAAGAAATGAGAAGAATAATAATATGATGATTTTTAAGCCCTGTATAATACTTCCTGTGCTGCCTCCATAACCCTGAACTGGACGGAGTATAAGTGTGCATTATCTCGATCGTTCATATTTTGGGTACCATCGTGTTTAACCCTGTTTAATGGACCGCTGAGGGACTGTACTATCACAAAAGCTCATCACTATTTAACGCTGTGAGTAAATGCAGCATTGTATCGACTAAAGCATGAGCTCAGTCTAGCGTAGCCTACAAGCAAAATAATGATTTTTCCTTCTGCCGACTGCTTGTTCTGAACATTACCGATGTCTAAATGGCTCACGTTTTTTTCCTAAAGTCTTCCTGCCCAGGGGCCGATGTGATTCTGACCATCTGCAGGCTAAGCTTCTTCTTGTCTTTCTGGGCACTGGTTCAGGAAATCGTTCGGCTTTGCGCTAGAACGTGCCAACATTTTTAAAATGACTTCCACTGCTCGCTTAGCCTGAAGCACAAAGAAAAGAGAGGAAGAGGAGCAAAGTGAACGTAAACCTTTTTGATTTTCATCCCTCGTCTGTTTGTAGACGTTCTGCGGGACCAGCCTAAAGCTGGTGTTTGTCACAGAACCTTTAAAATCTGCCTGCAACTGATCAAATGAAGAATGGCTTTCCCTCAAAGAATGAAAAATTACACAGAGCTCTCGCTCCCAGCTTCTGAACTGTTTATCAAGTTTCACATGTCAGCATTTCTCTCCTTCTGGTCCAGTTTCTAAACTTTTTTTCTTTTCCAGTGACTGTTTGATTATGGCTGTCATCACTTTGTAATCATATGGCTGCTTAGAGTAAAAGTTCCTTAATTAATCCCCAGTCCTTACTTTCCATATTAAAAACAAAATATTTATTATTATATTTGTAGCCACACTTATGCACCATGCACTTAGAGAGCTAAAATCTTATAGTGTTTTGTACCGTGATTTTGTGCGTGATGTAGCGTTTGAGATGGGTCAGGTTTTCCATGCGAAATAGGTCACACTACAATTTTAACCAATTTGTGTTCCCCATAAGAGAGGAATCCTCTTTATCCGTGACCAAAGCAGAGTTCTTATTTTCCCCGCGTCGCTACAGTATGAATCTTTTTTCTCCAGCATGTGACGCCACGACGCGTGATTATCTTCTTCGGCAATTTCCGTGACAACTAAATTTTGAGCTGATTTAACCACTTTTAACAGGTTAAACAAAATCAAATCAGCAAAATGTTCAGCAGCATTCAGCAAACACTATTTACTCGACTCTACCCATTCAGCTTAAGTACATATGAGCAGTAAATGGTACCTTTAAAGTAGGATTAGGTAGACTTTAAATACACAAAAACGGCATAACATATAAAAAGATTTGAATATATTCTCCTTATACTTTCTAGGATGTCACAAATATACTTACATTTCAAGTGTTTTAAGTAGACTAATGCAGGACTAACCCATGCATTAAACCCGATTATCTTCTTCTTTGCAATATTTTTGCAATTTTTCAATTTACAGATGTTTGTCTTTTTTATAAGTGCTTACCTAATGCACCTCACACAGGCTTTGTCAGCCTCCTAAAGTTCACCAAATGTATATTTGTGTTGTTTATTCTTTGCCAATATAATTACAGCATGACGTGGAATGTAACACTGAAGTAGTAAAATTGATTTAACATAGTTTAAAATTTAAAGAGTATCTGAAATACGTCCTTTTCCAGATTATAATTAAAGTACATTGAACTGTATCTTCAATTAAATATTAGTTTACTAAGTGTTCTCAAGTCATATTTTAAAATAGAAGTTTTGTATTGCATGGTAAAAATAACCTTTGATAAAGCACACTAAGTGACAGACTCTAAGCAGTTGTTTTTAGTGCAGTTTTCAAAGAACAATAAAAGTCTATTTTAAAGCAAGAATGAAATGAAACTTAATGGAAAATAAATTTGAACTAAATTTGCACTTTATAGTAATGCATTTACAGATACATGGTCCAAATAGATGGCCCAGATGCAGCAAAACATGCCCAAACCATGATACCACCACCACCATGTTTCACAGATGGGATCTTATGCAGGAATGCAGTGTTTTCCTTTCTCCAAATAGAATGCTTTTCTTTAAACCAAAAAGTTGCATTTTGGTCTCATCCATCCACAAAACATTCTTCCAATTACCTTTTGGCTTTGCAGATGAGCAGCTATGTTCTTTTTGGGGAGCAGTGGCTTTCTCCTTACAACCCTGTCATGCACACGATTGTTGTTCAGTGTTCCTCTGATGGTGGACTCATAAACATAAACATTAGCCAATGTGAGAGGCCTTCAGTTGCTTATAAATTACCCCGGGGTCCTTTGTGACCTCACCAACTATTACACGCCTTGCTCTTGGAGTGATCTTTGTTGGTCGACCACTCATGGGGAGGGTAACAAAGGTCTTGAATTTCCTCCATTTGTACACATTCTGTCTGGCTGTGGATTGGTGGAGTCCAAACTCGTTAGAGATGGTTTTATAACCTTTTCCAGCCCGATGAGCATCAACTCTTTTTCTGAGATCCTCAGAAATCTCCTTTGTTCATGCTATGTTACACTTCCACGAACGTGTTAAGAGCAGACTTTCATAAATCACTGTGCTTTAAATTAAACAGGTTGCCCCCTCACACCTGATTATCATCCCATTGATTTAAACACCTGACTCTAATTTCACTTGCAAATTAACTGCTAATCTTAGAGGTTTACATAATTTTACCAATCACTAATATGTAATATTGGATAATTTTCCTCAATAAATAAATTACCAAGTACAACATTTTGTCTAATTTGTGTAACTAGGTTCTCTTTATCATATTTTAAGACATCTGATGATGTTTTTCAGAAATATGGAACATTTTAAAGGGTTCACAACAACTTTCAAGCATCACTGTATATTACACACTAGATTTTTCTGTGGCTGAAGTTTACTTGCCAACATACGACAGAAGCAAAATATTAATGTATAATGTAACTCTTTTTAAATAAGTACTTTAATTTGCTGCAAAATGTACAACAAACTGAGACAAATCATCTTTAGTAATAATAACAATAATACATTTTATTTGTATTGCACTTTACATTTGTGAAACAAATCACAAAGTGCTACAGAGGGTTAAAATAGAAGCACAAAACAACAATCAAATACAACAATAAAATAAAAGAAAGCAAAAACAAAATTAGCAACTAAATTTCATAAGCTTTCTGGTAGGTAGGTTTAAAACCAACCCGGGGATTATGGATAATGCTTAGGGTCATAAGGACGTTGGATCTGGAGGTCGCTTGCATTGTGCGTAATTAAACGGCACCAGTCACAAGTCAAGATTTCTTTTTAGCGTTATAAACCTTTAGCTTAACGTTTCAGCATGCATAAATATGGCTTCATCTAAATGTGAGAGAAAACCTCTGTGTTGGATTGATTTTAATTACAGGAGCTGTGAAGGAGAACTATCTCTCTCTCTCTCTCTCTCTCTCTCTCTCTCTCTCTCTCTCTTATTCTCTGTCTGTCCATCTTGCCCTCACACCTTTGCCCAGATTGAACATAATTAGTCCAGAACAGGAGACAACTCAGTCACGTGACCCGAGCACAGCATCCCTGAGTCTGGGATCACATTTTCCCAGTGGCCGTCATGGGGATCGCCGTGATTCATAACTTTAAATTAGCCCCCGTAATGGAGCGAGACTAATTAGCAGTGCTGCGCAAGGTCTCGTTTTAAAAATGGCCTCCTTACGTTCACAGGAAGCTCCGAACGATTACAGGCTCATCAAAGCATGAGGAAGGCGGCTGAATCACCACTGCGTACCGGCACTCGCTTTTGTTTTTCTCCTTTAATTGGAAGAGAAGAAAAATGGTCTGTGAGTGAGTCAAAAAGGTCTGAAGATCTTTTTCAAGAAGTGTCACGAGAGGGGTTTTTCAGGCAAATAAGGAGACCCAAGTGCAGGACAGCATAAAATAAACATATATGTTTGTTAAACAGAATATAAACAGAAACCCAAGATAACCAAAACCAAGCCGAAACAACATAAACAGCCGTGCCGGCTGACCCCCAGGATCAGCGGAAGCTAGGGCACACTGGACCTCAAGGACATGTCCCTTGGTCGTCGGTGGGCCCTGCCGAACGACACGAAGAGGGGAGAAAGGCTGGATCCAGGACAAGGCCCCACGCCTACTGGCACACACAACCCTATAGGCACCCACTGCTGGAACACCATTTTTACGTGTGGGGCACACACAACCAGACAGTGGCCCCAAGGCATGCCTCGGGGAGGGGGGCTTACGACGCCAGAGGGCATCCCCTTTCCCTTCTCTGTTTACAAGTCCTATCATTACCTACGGGCTCCAGCCCGTACTCCATCTACCCTCTACGAAGGGCAGGTGGTACCTTTAGCACTAACTCCCTCTGGATTATCAGGGTGGGATATGCCTCGGTCCACAGAAACAGCATCTGTGACACAAAGAACACTGGAATTAGGATAGTGCGCCTTTTAGCCTTGCTGCTGCATGCCAGCAGCACTGTCTGGTTAGCACTGGTTAGCACTGTCGCCTCACACCTCTTAGATCGCCGGTTCGACCCCGAATTCCACCTGTGTAAAGTCTGTATGTTTTCCCCGTGTTCGTGTGGGATTTCTCTGGGTACTCTGATTTTCTCACACATTCCAAAGATGTGTGTTAGGTTAATTGGTGTTTCCAAAGTCCCCCTAGTGTGTGTGTGTGTGTGTGTGTGTGTGTGTGTGTGTGTGTGTGTGTGTGTGTGTGTGTGTGTG
>JAVSBU010028754.1:0-14609 GCA_033118015.1 Loricariichthys derbyi
TTGCAGGTAAAACCGAAAAAGGCTTATCTCGGTTAACTCGGGCGCAACCGTGTATGTGTGAACGGGGCTTTACATGGAGAACTTATTCCAGTGAAGTCAGGGACATCTTTATGGCCTATGGAGAAGAGAGGAGGTTCTGGGACCAAAAGCGATAGTACCATTATTTATAAAGCTGTCTGCACGCGAGTCCTCCATTCCATCTTGCCTGTTTTTTTTTGTTTTGTTTTGTTTTTTTTTAACCTCATTGCTTGCCTTAAATTGCCCCTGTCCCAACTTTTTTTGGTATGTTTGGCAAGCCTAAAATGTACAAATAATCATAATCAAACATGTTACCATAATCTACGCCTACAACAAATTACCACCACATAAAATGTCCAAATAACCACGCTAAAATGTCTCAGAAAAAGCAAAGAAAAATACTCATGCAGGAATCAATGTTTTATTGAATGGAGTGCATTCAGATCAATACCTTTTATTTTTGAGAGCTCATATTGCTGTTTCAGGTCCTAAAAAGTGGCTTGACAGCAAATGTCATGTAGGCTACATGAATAAACCTATGATCGTTTAGCCAGTGTTGAATTTGGCATAGGTTTAGTCAACACATCATATGAGTAATGTTTTATGTTAAGTAAAACACAGGGTATGCTACACAAGTAATGTAAAACATGATATTTAATATGGCAAACAAAATATGGTATGCTGAAGATGAATATTTATTTTCAATGAGTATATTTAAAATTTTAATTATATTCAACCCAGCAATGTTTTACATTATTCTGTCTTTTTCTGGGAAGACCTGAGCATTTAGGCTTGGAAGTTTCTCTGAAGAGGATCTGTTATTAAATGCAGTGCTTGTTGATTGTAATTTCATTTGCTTTTTTATTATATTAATAATAATTTTTTTTTAACCTGTCATGTCCAGCAATTTAGCGAACAGAATATAACTCTGAGTGCCTTGTTGTGCCAGACTCATTGGCTTTGCCAAGTGGAACTTTATTAACTCATTACAAGTTCCTCTTGTTACTTAACATTTTGTGTTTATTTATATATGTATTTAATCAAACATTACATAATTAAACCAGAACCGACAAGAGGGGGGACAGAAAAGACAAAGAAAAAGGAAAAGAAGGAGAAAGAAAGAGAAGAAAGAAAAAAAGTAAAACAAAGAGAAAAAATCTGTCCAAAAAACTGATGCATCAATATCAAAGGGCGTCCTAGCAACAACTGCTGCATCTTAAAGACAAAACCAGAACTGTAACACCGGGTAGTAAGTGTTGACGCTCGCTGAGTAAAAGGGTAAATCAGGTTTAATGTAGTTATATCAAAGGACAAGACAGGAATCGTAGTCGGTAAAGCAGGCCAGGGTCAAAGCACGGTATAACAAATAAAACCAAGGCAAACAGGTACAACGGGAGAATCCAATAAACACGATAACCAGAATAGCAAAACAGGGTCAAAACCAGAAGATCAATCAATAGCAAGAGATACAAACGCTTGGTAAGGCAACTACTGTCAGCAATATGCACAAAGGCTAAGCTTCCTTATAAAGGGCTCTCTAATGAGCCCCAGCTGCCGATAGCTAATACTCAGGTGAAAGTGGGCGTGTCAACACCACCTCATTGCCCAGAGTATTCTGGGAGATGCAGTCCTGAGCCCTAGAGGGCATGACAGTACCCCCCCGAAGATCCAGAGACGGCCGCACGAACAGGACGGCACCGGGAACCGCACCAGAAGGATCAGAGGGCTGAGATCTGGTGACAGACCTGGTCTGGGTAGTGAGTCCTGGCTTGGAGCGACCTCGAGTCGGAGCTGGAACTGAAGACCCGCGATCGAATAGGCCGCCTCTGCTGGTCTCCTCCCGAAGTGTCGATGACCCACCTGGGATGGCCTCTTCGCCGAGGTGCGGGACACAAATGATGGGTCCGGTGGAACTCCTCAATAAGTAGAGGATCCAGTACATCTGTAGCGGGAATCCAGCATCTCTCCTCCAGATTGTATCCTTCCCAGTCGACCAAGTACTGCAAGCCTCCCCTGCGCCATCGAGAATTCAGCAGCTGCCTCACAGCACACACCAGACCTTCCCCAAAGTCCACCGGAGCTGGAGACACGGGCTCAGCTGAAGATTCATCCAGAGGGCCAGGGATAAACGGCTTCAGCAAGGATACATCAAAGAAGGAGACATACAATAATGAGCAGGTAAGTTTAAACGGTATGTAACCTCGTTAAGTTTCTTTAGAATTACAAAAGGACCAATGTATTTATCAGTTAACTTTTTACTCCCCTGGTGTGGACGAAGGTCTCTGGTTGACAGCCATACTCTGTCCCCCTGTTTGTAGACTGGAGTATCGCTGCGATGTGTATCAGCTTAGTACTTGTGACGTCTTAGGATGTTCTCTATGTGTTGGTGTGTTTGTTCCCACACCTTCTCACTGTGTCCACGCCACTCGTCCACCACTGGGATGTCAGATCTTTTGCCTGACCAGGCAATAAGGGGTGGTTGGAAACCTAACATGCACTGAAACTAGTCAGTTTCATCGAGGAACTTGTTAATGAGTTAATGAGAATCTCTGCCCAAGGGAGATACTTTGCCCAGTCCTGGTAGTACTCTGAACAGTATATTCTCAGGAATTTGGTCAACTCCTGATTCATTCTTTCACATTGTCCATTGGATTCCAGGTGATATCCCAATGACAAGCTAACTGTGACCCCTAAACCATTCATGAACGCGACCATACCTGCGAAATGAACTGCGAGCCCCTATCCGATACTATGTTCTCTGGAGTTCCAAAGAAATAGAAAACATTGTTAAAAATACATTCAGCAGTCTTGAAAGCACTGGGTAATTGAGAAAATGGTATAAAGCGGACCCCACGAGAAAACGATTCAACAATAGTCATTATAACAGTGTACCCTTGCGATTCAGGTTTTTCCGTAACAAAGTCTACAGCTATATGTGACCAAAGATGACAATGTATAGGAAGAGGTACTAGCTTGCCTGCTGGTAGTGTACCAGGTGTTTTATTACAAGCGCAGCTGGAACATGAACTTACAAACTCATGAATATCTTTGCGCATGTCCTCCCACCAGAATTTGTTCTCTATAAGTTGACCAATTCTAGTATCACCAGGATGACCTGACGTGAGAGAAGTGTGGCCCCAAGTGATAAGCCTACCTCTACACTGCTTTGGGACAAATGTTTCGTCACTCGGCCATTGTTCTGGGGGTGGAAACTCTGCATTGCTTCATTCAATCTCCTCTGAGATCTGCCATCTAATGGGAGCCACGATTATACCCGGGTCCAGAACCTCCTTGGGTTCCTTGGATACGTTCTCTTCATCTTCAAAGATTCTAGATAACACATCCTCCTTGGTGTTGCAAGAACCGGTCTGTAAGTGAACAGCAGTGTTCACGTAACACTAAGGCCGATGCATTATCCTGAGTTTTTGAGGAAGTAGAGGAAGCGACCACCGAATTCGAAACTGGTCTTGACCTAGCAGTCATGGTAGCCCCGATTAGATGGGAGATCTCAGAGTAGATAGAGCGACTAAACTCTGAGACTCCACCACCTGAACAGTGCCCAACGAACAAGAATTTTGTTCCCGCCCAGTGTAGAGATAGGCTAATTACGTGGGCCCATACGTCTCTCACGTCAGATCATCTTGGCAAGACTCGAACCCATCAGTTACAGGAGGCTAAATACTGGTGGGAGAATATGCATAGAGATATCCACAAGTATGTGGCCTCATGTTCCATATGCACGGAGTAAAACACCTTGTATTTTGCCACCAGGAAAATTATTACCACTTCCAATTCCTTCCCGCCCATGGTCACATTTAGCCATCGACTTTGTAACAGACCTGCCCGAATCGCAGGTTTACACTATCATTATGACGGTGGTGGATCGGTTCTCACGTGGGGTTCGCTTTATCCCATTTTGTCAATTACCCAATGTATTTGAGGCAGCTGAGAGTATCTTTAACAATGTCTTCCGTGTTTTTGGTGTCCCTGAAAATATAGTGTCAGACTGGGGCCCTCAATTTACCTCACAGGTTTGGTCAGCCTTTATGAGTGGGTTAGGGGTTTCTGTCAGTCTGACTTCAGGTTATCACCCTGAGGCCAATGGTCAGTGCGAGAGAATGAATCAGGAGTTGGGAAAATTTTTAAGAATTTCTTATTCAGAGAACACTCAGGACTGGGCAAAAGTATCTTCCCTGGACCAAAATAGCACAGAACACTTTAACATGTTCTTCGACAAAAATAACTCCTTTCCAGTGTACCCTAGGCTATCAACCGCCTCTTATGCCTCAGTCATGTGAGAGGTCCGACATTCCAGCCGTCGATGATTGGCTACAATGCAGCGAGAAGGTATGGGAGGAGACCCATCACCATATTGAGGACATTTTCAAACATCACAAGCACCAGGCTGACAAGTATCATGGAGAAACTCCAACCTACAACCCAGGGGACAGTGTGGCTATCTAGCAAGGATTTCCGGCTACCTGAGGGAAGTAGAAAATTGACTGTAAAATATATCAATCCTTTTAAGATTGTAAAAAAGATTAACGAGGTTACGTATCGTTTGGATCTGCCTTCTCAGTACTGTGTATGTCTCTCTTTCCATGTATCTCTAATGAAGCCGGTTATTCCTGGCCCGTTGGATGGGTCCTCAACTGAGGTCATGTCTCCACCACCGGTGGACCTGGGGGATGGCACAGTGTATGCGGTGAGACAGTTGCTGGATTCCAGACAGAGGAGGGGAGCTCTCCAATAACTGGTAGATTGGGAGGGATACGGTCCCAACACCTTGTTTCCTGTAAGCCGGATAAGTTTGATGGTTCCCACGATCACTGTAGGGGATTTTTGCTGCAATGTTCTCTGTACTTTGCCAATTCGCCAGTTAGTACCAACGCGGCAAAAATATTTGTCATCACTGTGTAGGTTAGTGTTTGGTGTTGTTCATCTATTATTAAATCGCTGTGTTCCTTTACTTAGCAAAAGTCTATATAATTTACCTGGTGTTACAATTAAATGAATCTCTGCTCTTGGTGTTCAGCAGATTTTCTATAAATATCCAAGTGACTTTGAGTGACAAAGTATTTCTCATTATCTGATCAATCAAATGGCTTCAGATCATTGTTCCAGTTAATCACATTTACTAAAGCACACTTAAAACACACTACTACCAGCCATTTCCTAGTCAATTCAGATTGTTAATTCTGACTTATTATTGAGTATTGACATTGGAAACATATTTCACACCGACTTAATCAACTTCCTACAAAGGCCACTGAGAAGGGTGGTGTGGAATCAAAGAGAAAAATGAGATTTTTATTCATTCCCTCAAAAAAGACCTAAGGTCTATCTCCAAAGTTCAAATATGTTCTTGTTCTAGGAGTCTATCAATATGTAAATCAGAGATTGGAATTGTAAAGACCCATCATAACACACTAGGCTGATAACTGCTGGGACGGTCATTCTACTGAGATGAAATGACTTTGGCATTGTTCTTTAACTAGAATGTTTTATTCCCTTCTCTAGTTAAAATCCTATTTGTGAACAACATGAAATATAATTATAATATGGTTAGGTATTTTTGCTGAATAATACAAACATAAAAATACAATATATGTTGAATTAATAATATTTGTATTTTTTATTATTTTTTTAACTATAATTTTTGAATTAATAGAATTTTACATTCATCAAACAAATAATAGGTTGTGCCTTTGTACATAATGGAAATTATTAAGCTGTAGCTATGTATATGGTTAAATTGTAGCAAACAATTTAGCCAGCTAGCCTCATATCCAAGGCCACTTTCAATTTCCATGAGGCTTTAAATTTAAAATCTACTCAGACACCAAACGTGTCATGGTAATTAAAGACCATCATGCTGATTGAGCATCTGGCCATTAGATATATTGCCTTCCAAATGCTTGAGCATTATCAAATTTGTTACAGGAAGCAGCTTTCAAACATTCCTGAACTAAAGAGTTTAAGCAGGCTAATTAAGAAAATCACAGTCATCATACAAACGCACACACACACACACACTGCTCAAAAGAATAAAAGGGAACACTTAAGCAACACAATGTAAATCCAAGTAAATCAGACTTCACGTGGAGGCCGCACACAATACTGAGCCTCATTTTGACTTGTTTTAAGGACTTGTGTTTTTACACTTTAATTTTAAGTAAATTAATTAAATTTTAATTAATTGCTTAATAAATTTGATTTCCATTGAGGATTTATGTGATTTTGTTGTCAGCACATTCAACTTTGTACAGAACAAAGTATTCAGTAATAATATTTAATTCATTCAGATCTAAGATGTGTTAGTGTTCCCTTTAGGCCAGACTTTTTTAATTACTTGTTTGGTGGATCCGCCGATGTTAGTTTTCCACGTTTTTGAAAAAAAAAAAAAAATTGGAAAAAATCGCCTTCCTATAATAGTTGAAAATGGCAATTTAAAACTCGCGCCATCGCGACTAACGCATGTCTAGAATGTACCAAAACCTGTCGTCACAAATGCATGCGCAGATGAAGCAAATCAGAGAACAGAGGTCAAGAGAGAGAGAGAGGGAGAGAGAGAGAGAGAGGTAGCGAGAGGTCAACTTAGTGACTTTGTCACTATATTTAGCAACTTTTCAGACCGTCTAGCAACTTTATTTTTTAAAAAGTGACTAGCGACAAATCAAATGACTTTTTCTGGTGTTATTGGTGTCACGCTCTGGGGGATTTGAACATAAAAAAGACCCACACACAGGGCAACGTAAAATAACAATAAAGTTTATTGAACACAACCAGAAACAAAACATAACCAGGAACCAAATTAAACCAACCGAACTGACTTACCCCCTGAGATCGGCGGAAGCTAGGGTGTACAGAAACCACGAGGCCACGTCCAAAACAATAGGAACACCAGACAGGAGACCAGGGCACCCAGGCGGGTAGGCCCCTCGACCCTAGGCACCCACACTACTGGAGACCCTTTTACGGGTGCCGACCGCTACCCAACCAGCCAGTGAGCTGGGGAGATCGCCTCCATTCCACAGGGGGAAATGACTCTTTGCCTACACTGTCTAGGAGTGCCTTGCATACCTATGGGCTCCAACCCATACCCGTCCTGTCCTCTACGAAGGACACGAGGTACCTTCTTCCCTGCCAGACATACACTAGGACATGGACGTGGACGTGCCTCGGACCAGGACATATGACTCTAAAAGGAAACACACAACACAGATTAGTCAAAGTACACCTCTAGCTTCGCCATAGCATGCCACTGTGGACAGATCTGGAGCTCGAGTGGCATGCTACCCTCGTGACAGGACGAGAAGCCTCAATGCAGCTCGAAGCACCAGATCTGTCACAGCCTATTTAAAGGCATGATCACAGGTGTGTGTAATCAGGCTGTGCTATGGTGCCGCACCGCCAGATGGCGCCAAGTACTTCCTACATGCGGCGCGGCCACCGATCACAAGGAAGACTATCTAAAACACTAAGGAGACCGTCTCCTCCTTACATATCCCCACCCCAAGGAGGCGACGTCCCGGCGCCTCCTAAAGCTGACCCCCCCCAAACAAACTCTGCAAAGAAACCCAACAATAAAAATACTTGCAATAAAAAAGGAACCAAAAAACCTCTCAAAAATGTAGAGTGGAATATTCATGGGTCAGCCCAGAAGGGGTGGGAAGGAGGGGAAACCAGCGAAACAAAACAACGCTGTCCGCTGGGTCAAAACGGTGGAGCTGCATTCTGTCACGTTCCGGGGATTTGAACATAAAGAAGACCCACACGCAGGACAGCGTAAAATAACAATAAAGTTTATTGAACAGAACCAGAAACAAAACAGAACCAGGAACCAAACCAAACCGACCGAACCGGAGATCAGCAGAAGCTAGGGTGTACGGAAACCACGAGGCCACGTCCAAAAACAACACCAGACAGCTTGCTTCGCCATAGCACACCACTGTGGACAGATCTGGAGCTCGAGTGGCCTGCTACCCTCATGACAGGGTGAGAAGCCTCAATGCAGCTTGAAGCACCAGATCTGTCACAGCCTATTTAAAGGCCTGATCAGAGGTGTGTGTAATCAGGCTGTGCTATGGCGCCAAGTACTTCCTACATGCGGTGCGGCCACTGATCACGAGGAAGACTGTCTAAAACACGAAGGAGACAGTCTCCTCGTTACAATTGGAGACTTTTGGAGACTGAGATGAACTGCACATGCCCAAAGCCGCCACATCATGAATGTCAACAGAAATTATATGCATCTGCCACCAGAAAAGTGAGTAAAACTCATCTTTCACATTTGCTGTAGTTTTAGCTGTCATTTATTTGTATGTTTTGCTTTGATATTGTTCTGAATGTATGATACGGTGTCCTGCTTGGATGCTGGGGTGATTTGATGCGTTTTTAGCCATATACTGCACATTGGTTTGGCTCCTGATGTTCGCTAATTGAAAATGTAAAAAATTTATCTAAAGTGAAATTTTATTTTTATTTCTGCCACCGTATTCAGGTTTTCATTACAGAAATAAAAAAAAGTCTGGCCTTATTTTTTTGAGCAAAAAGTAAAACAGAGCAAACAATTTAAAGGGGTCTGAATAATTGGGTACGGAAAGTATTCAGAACCCTTTAAATTGTTTAATCTTTGTTTCATAGCATCCATTTGCTAAAATAAAAAAAACATCTCATTAATGTACACTCAGCACCCCATCTTGACAGAAAAAAACAGAAATGTAGAAAATTTAGCAAATTTATTAAAAAGGAAAAACTGAAATATCGCATTGTCATAAGTATTCAGATCCTTTGCTCAGTAATGAGTAGAATTTCCCTTTTGAGCTAGTACAGCCATGAGTCTTCTTGGGAATGATGCAACAAGTTTTTCACGCCTGGATTTGGGGATCCTCTGCCATCCTTCCTTGCAGATCCTCTCCTGTTCCATCAGGTTGGATGGTGAACGTTGGTGTACAGCCATTTTCAGGTCTATCCAGAGATGCTCAATTGGGTTTAGGTCAGGGCTCTGGCTGGGCCAGTCAAGAATGGTCACAGCTTTGTTCCAAAGCCACTCCTTTGTTATTTTAGCTGTGTGCTTAGGGCCATTGTCTTGTTGGAAGGTGAACCTTCAGCCCAGTCTGAGGTCCTGAGCACTCTGGAAGAGGTTTTCTTCCAGGATATCTCTGTACTTGAATCATTGTACAAAGATTCTCAATGGGGCTCAGGTCAAAACTCTGTGGTGGCCAATCAATGTGTGAAAATAATGTCTTATGCCCCCTTGCCATCAGGGAAGAGAAAATGCATTGATGGAATATCCTGGTCATTCAGTATATTCAGGTAGTCAGCCTCAAGGACCTGTTGAGAGTTCAGGTGCTTTGTTCCAGGTTTGCTCAAGGTACATACTCCAGGTTTTTATGGTCTTTCCAGACCACAGAGGGATGTTTGGCTCTGTCAAACCAGTGATGCCACTCTTCCAGTGCCTGCTTGACTGTCAGCAGTTCCTGATCTCAGATGGCATAGTTCTGTTCGGCCAGGGTCAGCCTACGGGAGAAGTATGGGCAAGGATACAGTAGAGCCATCCTCTACCAAGTGCTGGGACAGGACTGCCCCCACAGCTATGTCAGAGGTATCTACCTCAATGACAAAGGCACACTCTAGATCAGAGAGGCCGATGCCAGCACCCTTTGAGCACATGAAAGGTCTCTTTGGTCCAGCAAAACCCTCCCAGGTTCTTGTGTGTCAAGGCCATTAAGGGGGCTGCCACTTCATTGGAGTTTCTAATGAACCTACAGAAGTTGGTGAACCCCAGGAATTGCTGGACCTGCTGGAGGGATGTGGGCCTGGAGCAGCTGGAAATTGCCTCAATCTTGGCCAGGTCCATATGAAGGGATCCCTGGACAATGTTGAAACCAGGAAGGTGACTGAGGCAGCTTTGAATTCCAATTTCTGCAACTTTCTGCAGTACAAATGGTGTAGCACCCACCTGACATGCCTCACATGCTCCTCTGGGTAAAGAACAGAATGCTCCGCAAGGTAGTTTACCACTTGTCCCCCTGCCATATGTGCAACAGGTTCCAGGCAAAATGCAGATCCAGCTTAGTGAACACAGTGGCCTGCTGGAGTTCATCAAAGGCTAAGTTCATCAGCAGCAGGGGGTACCAGCCTTTGACCATGATGGCGTTGAGGCCTGGGATGCCTCAGAGGGATTCAACATGAATAGCCTCCCCCAGGTGACTGTGGTCCCCAGGAGGAGGTTGATTGTACAGTCATATGGGTGATGTTGAGGCAACCCTTCTGCCCACCGCTTGCTGAAGACCTCTGCCAAGTCCCAAAAGGCAGCTGGGACTTTGCAGAGGTCGATGGCAGGGTGCATGCCTCCTGACACCAGGGTGCCCAGAAAATGATGGTGAGGGACTGCCAGTCTATGTGGAGGTTGTGGAGTTGTAACCATGGGAACCCCAACACCAAACGTCCCAACACCAAACATAACTGTGGGGCTTGAGTGACTAAGAATGTCACCCTCTGTGTATGGAGTGCACCTTGACTGGTGCCATCTAATGAAAGACTGTACCAGATCTCACTACTGATCGAATATTACACAAAAATAATATCGGCTAGTATTGCACGAACCCGATTAGACTCATAGTGAGGAGCACACTAGGCCTGTATCGTATGGCCTACACAGTACATTGCCTCATCAATACATACACAATGCAGATAAAACACAGAATAAAACTTGGCATTGGAAAAACAGTGGTGCCCCGCTCTAGTGTTGTGAAAACACTACGCTGCTGAGCATTCCTTTTGTTTGGCTTGCTAAAGCAACTCGGCTCATTACCCGTATGGCGTTCCAGTTGGGCTCTCACCACCACCAACACTGTGGCAGATTTAAGTTATATTAATAAGTAACTAACACAACGATTAAGAAGGCTGGACTTTATATAAGGAGAAAACAGTACCTTGCGTTTGGTTCACTAAAAATTAATTCTTGTTACTCATATGGCATCCCGCTGGGATCACACCACCCGCGACACTGATGAATTAAAGTTTATCAATAACTAGCTGAACCAACAACAGCATAAATTAGCTTTTTACAAGATAGCTGAGGTTACCAGAAAATAATGAAGCCTAACTTCGCTGAAGATAAACCCCAAACAATTAGGAAGAAAACAGCATGTACACAACGCAGGTGCTCAGCATCTATACTCAGCGTTTCTAGCCAGGTAAGGTACAGATGACATTTATATGCTTCACACAAGGAGAGGGGAGGTGACTTAAGTATCAAAATAAAAGTCTGTCGTCCTATGGGTTACATTACACCCCCATTTTGAAAGGGAACAGTTCCAGTGACGCACCCACTCTAAATTGATTCACTACCGGTAGACAGGTCTAAGGTCTCCATCAGCAGGTGAGCTGCAGCCCCTGATATCCCTTCGATTCCCATAGCAACCATGGATTGGCCCCCGTTGTGCTCGAGAAGACCATCAGACCATCACCTCTGGTGAAGTACAGTTTTCCAAAGGTGGATCCTCTGGCCTTTGTGGCAATAACGAGGCTGGGGCATCTAGAAACTCACTGAGCTGGCCTGGGAGAAGGGCTGGTGGCACATCCTGCTGTAAGACTGGGCCTTCTAACATGTCATTCCATGTGGGGGGGTCTATCCTTGCACTAGATATGATGGGCACATTAAGCTCTCCACCTAGGGATGGTGAGGCTATAAATACGAGCACAGAGTCCTCCTCTCCATTAGAGTCTGGTTCCTGATCGCACACCTGGCCCAGTATACCCTTCTGTAGTACTTTGATTCAGTCCAGTCTCAGAGAGTGGGTGAATCGAGGAGATCTGTAATTCTGTGCGGTGAAAATTCCTAATTGGGCCTTCACCATCTAAGGGGCCAATGGCATAGACCCTTCCCACGTCATCTAGGCACTTCATCACTTTATATTTAGCTGGATCCCATACATCCTGGATCTTATTGCGGCCTTGCACATGATTGCATCGATAAACAAATTTACTGACAGAAAGTAAATCAGTATTGCTCTCGGGCTGATGAGTGGCTCTTTTGGCTGCAGCTTTTTCCAGGTGCCATCCTGCAAGGTCATACGCAATCCGGAGACGTTCTTGATGTTCGTGCACCCAGTCTTCTATTGAGCCTTCTTCGGCACCATCTTCTTGGAAACCCAGCAGAGCATCCACCGGCAGGAGAGGTTTGCCTCCAAACATGAGCTCATAAGGGGAGTAACCAGTCGAAGAATGCACGGTAGTGTTGTATGCAAAAATCACCTGAGGTAGATGTTTCAGCCACTGTCTCTTCTTCACAGTCAGGAGGGTATGCAAGAGGCCGTGCATGGTACGATTAAACCGCTCACATTGCCCATTTCCCTGAGGGTGATAAGGGGTAGTGTGGCTTTTCTGCACCCCATAGATTTTGCACAAATTCTTTAAAAGGTCACTCTCGAAGCTAATCCCCTGGTCCAAGTGAATACATTGTGGGACACCATAGATATAAAACCACTTCTTGGTTAGGATCCAAGCCACAGTATTTGCCTTCTGGTTAGGTGTTGCGAATGCTTGAGTAAACTTAGAAAAAACATCTGTAACTACCAGCACATTTTCCTGTCCGTCACTGGCTTGTTCTAAAGTTGTAAAGTCCAGTGCTATCACCTCCAGTGGCTTGGAAGCTAGGAGACGCCCTGGGAAAGTCTACACTATTGATCGGCCTTCCTTGGCCATAACACATCTCTCACAATGTAGGCACCACTGCTCCACATCTTTTCGAAGACCAGGACAATAGCAGCGCTCTCATATCAGGTGGGAGGTTCGCTCATAACCCCGATGGCCATGATCATTGTGGAGGGCGGAGAGCAACTCACTTTGCAAGAACTGTGGTAGTAACAACTGAAGTACTTTGGTGGCGCCATCTGGGGGTTGCACCAACCGGTACAAAACCCCATCCCGATCCTGGATCCTACTCCATTGATGCACTAATTCCTGCTGACTCTTGTGCACGTTCCGCTGCAGATGGCGGTTTCCCCCTATTCCAGTACTTCAAAAAAGTTAGCTGTCTGCAGGTAACTTTGGGGATTGTTGTCAGTGTAGACCATGTACTTGGTTCCTAACAAATATTCTCAGAATTTTTAAGTAATTGACCACTTCAGGGCAAGTAGCTCAAGATTCATAGAGCTGTAGTTAGACATGTTGCGTAATGATGGATGCCGTCCCCGACTTGTGAATGCTACCAGTCTCTTCTTGCTCTCGTACTCTTGGGACAGTACTGCCCCCAGACCAGACATGACTAGCATCTATTTCTAAGATAAATAGTTTGGAAAAGTATGCATATTGCAACATAGGTGTACTAACCAGTCTACTCTTCAGCCCTGAAAATGCCGCTTCACATGCATCATCCCAGTGCCCCTCTAATGAGCCAACCCCATGCTTCTTCTGTAAACTTTGCAACACTCCAATTAGCCTATGCAAAGGAGCAGCCAGTTGAGCAAAACCCACTACAAAACGTCTATAATAAGAGGCAAATCCCGGTCCGCAACTCGGTCAAAGTCTGTGGGCATCGCCACTCTGCCACTGCCCTGATTTTCTCTGGATCGGTCGATACCCCTGCAGCCTGCTGCTTTAATGTGATGTGACTCAAAGCTGCTGGAAAAGATCACGATGTCATCAAGATAAAGTAGTGGGGAATGAAAACGCTCATCCCCAAAAATTTGTTCCATTAAACATTGGAAGGTTCCAGGAGCATTACATAAACCAAAATGTAAACATAAAACAATCCAAACGGTGTGTAGAAAGCAGTTTTTGCCTTGTCCTGCTCAACCATGGGGACTTGGTTATAGCCACAGGCCAGATTAAGAGTGGAGAAGAGGGTGGCCCCAGTCAAAGCATCTAATGATTCCTCTATCTGGGGGAGGGGAAAGTCATCTTTTCAAGTCCATGCATTCAGCTCTCGATAATCGACACAACCGTATGGTCCCATCCTTCTTCTGTACAACCACAATGGGAGAAGAGTCGGGACTGCAGCTCACTAGCACTACTTTAACTAGATCATACTGAGAAGGGGGAAGCCTACGATAATGCTGTCACACAGGGCGTCATCTAGTAACGGTATCTCATGCTGTATGAGGTCAGTAAACCCAATGTCTTCATCGACTGGCTAAAAACAGAACTGTATTTCTGGAGGAGTGCCCTGCTCTCCTGATCCTGACTGGTACTAAGATTAGGCCATGTAACTTCTGACAAGTCAAGGGGGCTACCATGTACCTGTAGTGAGTTAACCTGCACAATAGTCTCTGTGTCACTTACTCTCTCTAGTGTAATAGCATTACTATTGGTCTGAAGTTCTGCAGCAAAAAGTTAGCCTAAAATAGCCCTGCGTGGAAGCCAGATGTCTTGAACCCCAACATTGACTATAGGCACCCACACTTTCCCCTTTTCCACAGAAAGATAAGACTTTGAGGCTAAAAGGCCGTAAGGCAAGGTACTACTGGGCTCCGCCTTAGCTAGCCGTAAGCCCAGTCGGGGTCAAGTAGTTCGCCCGGCTGGCCATAAGTCTGGCCTTTAACATTTTTCCTAGCAGTAAGTCTAGTGCAGCCTCACCTAAT
>JAVSBU010028858.1:0-14606 GCA_033118015.1 Loricariichthys derbyi
ATATGTATATATATATATATATATACATATATATATATGATGTCCTTTTTCAGACCCTAAACTTTAAACATTGCAGCTACGTTGTAACCAAACAATATGCACTTTTTTTCTCTAATATTAATGTGAACAGACATGTAGTAATACAATCCATTCACTGATCAGCCCAGTTAATTGAGTAATAAATTTCTGATAGTGTTAGCAGATTAAGTCCTGTTAGGTAAACTGCTAACCCTCTCTATCTCACCCCATACACTCCTCAGACAAGGGGAATTACAGTCCAGGTTAGGAAGAGTGTAGGAATATGTTTGAGAGAGAGACTGAGCATATATGCATAATGTTAGAGCGAGACAGATTGAGTGTGTGTAACCGGCTGTCTCCAGCCGTCCCCTGAGACGACTCTCACTACACCTGCTATCTCACAAGGCCAGGTGGGAGAAAGAGTGAGTCACAGCCTGACAGGATGACACACACAAGACAAAGTAGGGTCCACCCCTCTCCTCCACCCCAGCCAAATAGTGTGTGAATAACAACCCAGTCTAATGACTCAAGAATAGGACCATACAAAGTCCAATAATCATACTGTAACCCACATGTCCATACATGAACAACCAAAGACACGTGGACATGCCTTTTAATAACTGAATGAGGCTACTTTAATTAGATTGTGTTAACAGACACATAAACGCCAAGTACAAAGCCATTTAATCTATGCAGATGGCTGTAGGACTTTTATAGGATGTCACCTTGCACAAAACAGGCCTTCAGCGTAACGCTACAAAGTTCAACACTGCACCTGAACACAATGTCAGAATAATAACTGGTCATTTAGAGCTTCAGAGATTGAATTTCAATGCCTGAGAAGTCACAGTTATTAGGGATGGACCACCGGTATATGTATTGGAACCCCCTATTGTTGCCAAAAATTGGGCATTGTAGCAGGAGTATTCATATTATTGTAATGAACCATTTTTAAACACCTTAATATGTTCTCCTCAAAGTGAGTATGAGTGTTGGATTATATATGTTCCACATCCCAATAACATTATATATGTTAATAGGCAATCATAAAAAAAGGTATTATCTAGGTGTCCACATATTTTTGGTTATGTAATTACATGACTATTATCCTATTCCCAGATCATCCTACTGTTAGAACCTAAGCACCGGCAGAATTTAAGAGCTGAACTAACAATTGAATTTAAAGTTTAAACACGATTGCTATGCTAAACAATTCAACAGCTCATTCGTAAGCACCTCGGCCCTTTTTCGCATTAATAAACAGATGCTCGAGTTCAATGAAAAATGCTATTGAAAATTAATCTCATAAAAGACCCATCTTTTAATCTGTCAAGAAGCTTCTTAAGCTTGCTAACACAGCCAAGATTTTACTTCTCTGATTTCAGCTTGGTGCAAAGTCAGCAATAATTCTCATAAGTATTACTGACGTTAGTCTAATAAAGATGTACAAATGATTAGCAGGATCTGATCCAATAGTACGTTGCTTTAAAATGCCAGAAGCTCCATTATGCTTGGAGAAGACAAAACTGAAGATGCTGAGGATTTAAGACTAACAGTGAAGTTGTTTCGCAATACCAATTTGGAGCATTATTAAAATATGCCAAATGGCATTAATAGTTTGTTTTTGTTGGCTTAAATATTGCAAATAAGCTAAATTTCAAGCAGCACATGCACCATTTCTATAGTAACAGCTCCTAAGGTGGCCTAAATCTCAAATGGCTTCCTACAGGCTACATCTGTTCACTACAGCATAATGGCTTCTGTACTCTAATTCATCACGTGGGATCGGCTTTAGATAGCCAACTAATTATTTTTAATAATTCTGGCTTTGCCGATTTATCGCCATTATTCGTGAATAAGGTCAGGATTCAGATCTGAAACGTAAAATATTACAGCACTGACTTTTTTAGCTACAAAAGGGTTGCTTTTATGCAAGTTTGGTTTTCATGCTAAGATATTAAGCGCTCAGCCATTCATATTCCAGTAGCATTTTTAATTCTAGGTCTCTGCTTCAACCTTAGCATTGCAATTAAGACCCTCTTGTCATTTTTTTTGTCTGAAAATCGACCGTTGATGTCAATTACAGGACATTTCATTTGGCACTGACAAATTTAATCAGCAATAAACTTTCAATAGCTCATAGCAGTCAAGTCCAGAAACCATACACTCAGGGAATCCAAAAGTAATTAAAAGCAGCCTCCAACTCTTATGATTGACCGTAATGGCTATGTAATCTTGTCTCTGCCTTGTCCTACTCTGTCACTATTTACAATTTATGGCACCCAGTCCCAATTTGTATCAGCTTGCCAGCCGAGCAGGCCTCTGTAACCGAGCACGAGACCTTTTGAGTCCTCCTAATGTTGTAATAGCGTATACTTTTTTACCAAAGATTCATTCTCACCATCAGGTCCTCCTTCCTGTGCTCGAGACACCACGTCCATGATATAATGACTTTATTTGTTTAATGCATTTAATCAAAAGTTGTCACAACTCTGCAGAAATATGGCAATTTTCTTGCAGAAGCATACTGTGTGTTACGGTAACGCTGTTGCTGGATCATTTGATGTTCTATATATAGCATTACCCACATTGCCAAGGATTAAACAAAGCAGGCAGGCAAACGATTAAAGTACAGCAGCACCACCATTTCAGTTAAAGCAAACCTGAACATTACAGCTCATATGCAGCCTTTAAGCCAATTTAAGCCATCGCTGGCCCCAAGAAGCAGGAGGAATCAGGGTAAGTCAATCCTGATCAGTGTAACCGCCAGAGCTAGGCAGCTGGGGATAAGCCCCGAGCCCATCTCTGACAGAGATAGCACTAATCAGCTAAAAGTATGTGCATCTTCCTAACTCTGCATTTGACTTTCATAATTGGTAGCACTAGTACCTACTTAAAACAACACGGCCTGCTCCGTTTCCAACGTAAAGTAAAGTGAAGCACCCTCAGAGATTGCTAAGGCATTTATTATTCCACGATGCAGATAAGGATGTTGTTCACAACAGCACATCACGATCTGTAGCCATAATAGGCAAGACAACCATGGATTTTGTTTCAATAAAACCCTCAGCTAAAATTCCTGTAGTCATGGAATTATCAAGTCAGTACTATTCTGTATTCAGGAAAGGACCCTAAATAATCAAGGCAGGGTTTAGAAGATGCTATGAAATGGCAGAAATGCTTAAAGCACAAAGCTGGTATGAATTTCTGTCAGATACAATCTGAACAGGACACCATTTGCATCCTATTACCAAAAAAGCATAACCATCTGACAACGTTCTCACATCTGTGTATTTTGGATGATTTACTGACCAATGCTAAACACGCAAGCATTTACAAATCTCAGAGGAATATGGACTAAATGTCAATATAATATAACTCAAGCTTAAGACTGACAGCTCAAAACTTAGACGTGTGATTTTCCTCCCACGTGTCACTGCCATTAGCACTTGATGTCATGAAAGGGCAGAGCATTTTACAAAACACGAGTCATTGGACCAAGGGCAAGAATGACGTGCACGAGTGTCAGGGGAGGAATTGGACTGTTAAGTTGAGCCCCATTCCACATAGGAGTCCAAATTTATTTCATATTACACATCAAAGGTAAGTTGTTTTATTAAATTGTTTGAATCAGGACCCAAGATTTCCCAGCAGAACAACAGACTAATTTTGATTCAGTTCACCTTTTGGTAATTTTAATGTTATGGCTGATTGGTGTAAATGTACAGCGGTTTAGTTTGGATACAGTCACTATGCTATTGCACACTACTTTGGAAAGATTTGAGATTTGAGGTGAATAAGAACTGGAATGATGGAGCTAAAAAAAACAATAGGGTTAGAGAAATTTGGTGCAGAAAACATGATTTTTGCTGCTAATGTCTTTGCTTTTGCAGGTTTAAGATTTGGGTGTCCTATTGAGCACAGAGAGAGAATTAGAAGACATTATCTGGGGGAGAAAAGGTGTTTAAAGTTCAGTGCTTCCAGGATTTAATCCCACAAAATGACACGTGTCATTACAGCAGCGTATATATCATATATCATATATCATACATCATACGAGGGCATTCAAAAAGGCATTAGAGAATGAGATGCATAAGAAAAAGGTGCAACTACCAACATGCATCCTCCAGACTTTATCCCAATGATGTAATAGTTTTGCTATTCTCAGTATGAACATATTTGCATTGGTAAAATGGACAGTTATGACCAGACAGACTGTTTTTGCCTCCTGCACCAACTTGTACTTAAAATGATGCTGAATGTAACTGTATAGGGAAACTAGTGGCTTCTCAGATAAATCATGTTTTATCCTCTTAATCCTAGTCACTCTCACAGGAAATTTGGTTCATGGCTGCTGATACAGGGCACAAGGCAAGAACAGCTCAAAATCCACCATGCCACCACACCCCTGTAACATTTTTTATTAAAAACCCACTCCATTCCAGCATGTGAATCACCTACCTACTTGTAATTAATTCAGCATAATGTTGTGGCACCAGACACATTGTGATGTCCCCCTGCATACTGTCTGCATACCTTGTTTGCTCTTCTCATGTGTCTTATTTCCCATGTGCATTAACCAGTCAGTAGATAGATCACTAGCAAAATGTTCATTGGACTACATAGAGGAAAATGCCCTTCACTCTCATACTAAAATGTACCGTCTACAGATAGCTCCTATTATTCCAATAAAACAAGTTTAAATCATTCTAAACCAATATGATGTAAGTGCAGAGTAAATATACAGACAAGCTATTATTGAAAAAGCTATAAACTGTGATATTCTGCAAAACATTCAGATGATTCACAGATTGAATCATTTTGTTTATCTCATTACAACTGCATATGTCACTCACACATTGATTCATTTTATTTATCTTATTATAACTGCATGTGTCAGAGACCTGGATATATTCCTATGCTAACTGAATACTCGGTTCTAGTGGGAGAAAAAGGAAGACGATTGAAAGCATGGTCATTAGACTGGGAGATTTGCATTTCTGAAACTGTAAGACACAGAATGCTGCTGGTCAACAGCGGTCCAAGAATAAACGAACCACAAACTGGTGACATGGTTCTGTGCACCCAAGATCATCAATATGAGGACATGAAAGGGTATCCAGTCTGGTGCAAAAAGACTATTCAGTGTCCAAAGTGCCTACAGTGGAGCAACTGAAGAAGGTTGCCTGGACCTTTTACATCACATGGACAGCTTGGTACAGTTCCACCTTTTACCTGCTGAAATGAACAAAGTAATGGACTGAGCGTAACGTTCTACGCCATATTCTGCTAAAAAACTAACAGGTCCAGGTAAAAATGTGAATGTTAACAGAAAGGTTTGTGTCACATAACATCCCAGATAAGTTCTCTGATCTGAACATTCTATGACCATCATATTATTTAGCCTGGTTTGTAAAGCTCTGTGAGTTTCTGTGGTGTATTGGTATTGTCTAAATAGCCAAGAACTAGCCATTTCCCATACACTGGTTTATTTAATATTAATACTGAACACCACATTTATTTTTTTTTTATTTACTCATATTAACTCATTGCATTTATTTCCTGTCGCATTTACAATGTGAGCAGGTATTTCAGAAGATGACAGGAAACTAAGAAGCATGCAGAAGCTGTGAGAAACGAGTACGTTTAGCTCCGTTCTATGTTGCAAAGATGCAGTTTTCTTCCTTCTCCACTCAATTCTCTCTTGCTGTTTCCAAACACTAGCACGTAAGGGAAGGTATTTAAACCCTAGACCTTCTGGACCACAGGCTAGTACCTTAACCACTAAGACACCATGGTACCACTAAAACAAATTAGAGAAACCTAAAACCAGGACAGGACACATTGCAAAAAATAAGAAAATGTTTCTTGTTCTGTTGGCAGATAATTTTGTTTATTTTAAGTAATAATTATCTTAAAACTAGACAAAACAAGTAATTTTTGCCTTAAAATAAGAAATTTAGGCAATTTCCTGTTTTAAAGCAAAAATTACTTTTGTCTAGTTTTAAGATAATTATTACTTAAAATAAGCAAAATTATCTGCCAACAGAACAAGAAAATGAAGTAAAATTAAGTACTATTTTTCTTATTTTAAGATTTTTTTTCTTATTTTTTAAAGTATATGTTTGCAGTGTAAAACCAGGACAGGACACACTGCAAAAAATCTACTTTAAAAAATAAGAAAAATTTTCTTGTTCTGTTGACAGATAATTTTGCTTATTTTAAGTAATTATCTTAAAACTAGAAAAAATCTTGCCTGTCATGTTCATTTTTAAGCAAAAAAACAATAAAAAAAAGGAATTTTTGCCTTAAAATAAGAAATTGTGTCATGAACTGGAAAAAGAGAAATTTAGGTAAGACAATTTCTTATTGTAAGGCAAAAATTACTTGTTTGTTTCTAGTCAAGATAAATATTACTTAAAATAAGCAAAATTATCTGCCAACAGAATGAGAAAATTAAGTAAAATTAAGTATTATTTTTCTCATTTTATGTTTGTTTGTTTTTCTTATTTTTTAAAGTAGATTTTTTGCAGTGCATTATGTTTTAAAACAGCATCAAGTACAAGCAGTTTGCAGAAGGTGCTTTGCTTTCACACAAGCCTTTTGGGCAATTAATTTGATTTAAACTACCAATTTGCAGAAATAAAGCCACAAACCTGCAGGGAACCTCCACCTTACTTCACTGTTGAATACAGAAATGATCCCTGGAGCATTCTATCATCCATTTGGTGGACAAACTGCCTTTTGTTAGAGGTAAAAATCACTAATTCTGCCTCATCAGTCCAGACCCCATGTCACCATTGTCCCGTATCCCAGCTGTTTTTTAGGTGAATCACTTGTCCTCAATAGCAGCTGGTTATTATATTTATTTAAATCATGCACTGAACTATAAACACACAAATGGTTTAAAGTTGTCAGAAACGTGTTTCTTTAACACCACCACAAATAATCAGCCTAGATATAAATTTCTTGCAAAAGATATTTTTAAACACCGTGGTTACCAGTAAATGAGATGCTATCAGAAAGTCTGAGTTGAACCATTAAAATGAAAAACAAAACAAATTAGAAGAAAACTGATCCTGGAAGCTGATGCTGTATTCAGACATTAAGGACTCAATGTCGTGTAACTTGTACTACTGATGGATTGGTGCTTTGGCAACCAAAAATGTGAACTGAATAGTGTAACATTAAGTTTCTCATGCTTTCTTTTATTTATAAAATCAATGTCCTTTCTCCTAAGAGCTAAACAAGATAATTCAAGCATTTGTATTATTAAATCTGGTAACTTTTACACTCGCCTTAGTCGATAAGACTTCCCTCTAATTAATCCAGAACGCAGTGGTTTGTTTTCTTATGAAGACTCATCTAAGGGAACAAATTACAGGAGAGTTTCTTCCTTTACTTCACTAAAATCATTGTATTCTAATAAAGTTACGTACATGGCCAGGCTGCTAAATTTATGCATGTACTGTATTAACACAAGGACTCATTCCTATTGGGTTAACAATCATTGACTGTCCAAAGTCTAAAGTAAATGCCAGAATTTTGTCAATGAAAGTTAAATTATTAAGAGTCATCATGTTACTTGTCATCAAGGTTCCTTTCTTTTAAAACAAGACCCCCCACCCAACCCATTGCACACATTACATATGATATACAGTGCATACAGTGGGTACTTCCTGTCTCTTATGTAACCACATAAGTTTGTCGGTTGCTGGGGAGGTGCATTGCTAATGTCTCATGCGATCCTTCTTGGTTGTGTTTCCCTCTGCTTCTTCACTTTTAAAAACCTTTTAGTTATGCTGCCAAATTCTCATGCTGCACTCAATGGTACAAAGTTAAAATTTTTGTCAATAGATTTTGTACTTTTAACAATAACTAACTACATTTCCTCTTTTCTCTCTGAGCCCGTGTTCCAGTGGCTGCTGCAGCACATGCTGTGGTGTTTATCCATCCTGGTCCCACACTGAGATGCTCTTCTGCCTCATCTCCACCCAAGCAGTTCTTAACCACCAGCCCCACCACACTCAGACTGCTGAGGACAGAGACTCTCTCCCTCCTTCAGTCAGATGGAGAGGTTGTGTGCTTAGACTTTCCCGCTGGAAACACCGGATTTAAGAAGGACTTTACGTATTAAACTATGGCAATTCAGAAATTGAGAATGGTTTTCATTGTTTTGGTTTTTTTTTGTGTGTGTGTGTTTTGTTTTTTTTTTTTGTTTAAGGTATTTCTTTGAACCTATTGGTTATTAGCTATACCTTTAAGCCCAATGAGGATGGGCCACTTTTTGAGTCTTGGTCCACCCAAGGTTTCTTCCTATTAATATTGAGGGAGTTTTTCCTTGCCACTGTTGCTCAAATTGGGAATAACATAAGTTGGAAAGCTGTTTTGAGACAATGCTCCATTGTAAAAAGTGCTATAAAAATAAATTAGACTTTGACTACACCTCCTGCTACTCAACCAACCCCTAACCTTAGCTCTTCTCTAAAGGGTTGCAAGGCTCTGACTGCATGCTATTGATACAACACATTCAGATCTCATAAGGTATCAGAATTTAATTTAGAGCGTATTTATTTCTTTCAATTAAAAAAAAAATCAACAAGAACAAGAAGGTTTGGCAGCCATGCAGTCCTCTACAAATGCCAGGAGAGAAATATATTTACTTCACCACAGGTCTGTGTTAAACTTGCACATGGTTTTATGGCACTAATGGCCTGCCAATGAATGTGAACTAGAGTGCTTCTGTGGAGTGCATTTTATTAGTTTGCTTTGTGCCCTATTTCAATAATGTTTCCAAGGCCACATTTTGTTCTGCACTCCACTGATTTTATAGCTTCTCTCTTCTGGCAGCTTCTACTCTATTAAAAAATGCTACTACAGGTAACCTTCACCACCACCACCATCACCACCACCATCTGGCCGGGGCTCGACTCTAACTTTCTAGCTGATATCCTGAATAAGGTGTGCTGCATGATATATAGGAGCACATTTTCAGCATAATCACGCCAAGATTGTGAACCAAACTATGTGCACACTGGACAGAAAATGAGTGCAAGACCCCGTAATGAAATAGAACACACATGCACCTTAATCAAGCCTCAGTCATT
Source organism: Loricariichthys derbyi (assembly GCA_033118015.1). NCBI lineage: Eukaryota > Metazoa > Chordata > Actinopteri > Siluriformes > Loricariidae > Loricariichthys > Loricariichthys derbyi. Next base: position 9,126 of record JAVSBU010028858.1, read on the forward strand.
GGGTTGGTCAGGAAAATAGATGAAGTCCTCGGTGACCTGACCTCCATTAAATCACTCATTCACAGCTGATGGGGCATGATAACATCAGCTATCGATTAAGAGATGAGGAAAAAAATTGGAGAGAGAGAGAGAGAGAGAGAATGACGAGAGAAGAAAAGGATGGGGGAGGAAGAGGAGCTGCTGTCGAAGCAGTTCAGACGATTGATCAGGTCTGTGACTGTGGCCCTTGCTCTCAGCTCGAGACCAATTCACTCAGCCTTCCAAAATATGCCTTACTCACTTCCATTCCTGCCCAGAAGGACTTCTTCGAATCTAAATGCAAATCAGCTTTAACGCAATTAAACAACCTGCTGAACATGATCTTAAACAAGCTGGAAATAAAGTAATACTTAATGCAAAGCCCAAACCAGGGGGGATTAAACTGTGGAGTGCTTGCAGGCCTTATACACTTATTTCTGAATTAAGGAGAACCATAAGAAGCTGCATGCAGACCATGCAAGTAGAATTTTTGACTGAATTATATGAGTGCACACAAAACAGCCTTGATATTTTACGGTACCTGTGTGCTCACGGTTTTCACAATGGAAAAATGATTAAGACACGAATAAGACTGTTTTAATGATTTGTGACAAGAATATTATATTTGTGTATATTTTATATTGTTTAGAAGAGGATATCTGTAAGGGATCCATGCTGAGATTTATCAGATGTATGGGAGATCTGCCAAATAATGGTTTAATACAACTGATCCAAGTCTGTGTATATTTTCTCTAGAAAGAAATGTGTATGCAACGATCATACAGTAGGGTTCAAAATAATAATAATAAAATAGCAGTCCAATATGACCGATCAATCACTTTTTGGTACAAATTATGTTAACACAAGAAAATTTACCAGTTAGTGCAGCAGATTCTTAGAAAACCAGCCGACAGTACATATGATATACATACTCAAATAATTAATTGAAAGGGGTGAGTTCAAAATAATATCAGTATGGAGTTTTAATTAATGAGGTCAATCATTCTGTAAAGAACCAGGTGTGAATCAGGTGGACCTTATTTAAGGGGGAAGCCAGCACATGTTCTTCATGCATTTTTTTTTTCTTGAAAGCCTTAGAAATTTGGGTTGTTCAAGACATTGCTCAGAAGAACAGTATACTTTGATTAAAAATCTGATTGGAGAGGGCAAAACTTATAAAGAAGGGCAGCTAAGATCTGCAATGCCTTAGAATGGAAAGCAAAATCGGAGAAACGTGGAAGAAAACTGAAGACTAGCACTGGAATTGATCGAAAAATAGTCAGAATGTCAAAGGCTGAGCCAATGATCAGCTCTCACCTTACCTGTGAGTACTGTGATAGTTAGAAGACGCCTGTGTGAAGCTAATCTATTAGCAAGAAGTCCTACAAAGTTCCACTGTTAAAACAAAGACATGTACTGAAGAAGAACACATCAACTGGCCTACAGAGAAATGGAGAAACATTTTGTGGACTGATTTGAGTCTAAGGGCCACAGACACTTCAGATGATCCCTAAACTCTGAATTTAAGCCACAGTGCACTCTGAATACGGTGAAGCATGGTGGTGGAGCATCATGATATGAAGAGGTTTCTCTTACTGTGGTGCCGGGCCTATTTACCGACATCCCAGGAATTATGGACCAATTTACATTTATCAAAATATTTGGAGATCATGTTGCTTTATGCTGAAGAGAAAATGCCATTAAAATGGGTGTTTCATCAAGACAACGACCCCAAACATAGCAGTAAAGGAGCAAAATTGTGGTTCCGGTCCAATAAAATTGAGGGTATGGAGGGGCCAGCTCAATCCCCGGACCTTAATCCCATACAAAATTTATGAGGTGACATCAAAAAAGCTGTTTCTGAGGCAAAACCAAGAAATGCAAATAAATTATGGGATGTAACCAAAGCATCATGGGATGTAATACCAGTTAACATGTACAGAAGTTATTTGACTCTCTGCAACACAGATGTGAAGCTTTTCTTAAAAACTGTTCTTATGCAATTAAATATTAGGTTAGTGATTTACAGGAACGTTAAATCCTAAAACAAAGAGCAGATTTTGTAATGATAAATGTAGCCCAATGTTCATTTTTTCTTATTTTCTGTAAAGTATTTGTAATGTATGTGAAATGTTGTGTTATGCTAATTATTCACTATTATATTAACTGTATACTAAAGATTTTGTGCTTAACTCATGTTTTGTAAACACTGCTATTATTATGAGCTGTAAATTAAACTTGAAATGTAGACGAAGGTAAAAACGATTGATGCTGCTATAACAGGAGGACCTGTTTCTCATCTACTTCTATAAAAGTGGTTGATATGGTCTTGTATGATTCTTTATTCATTTAGGAATCTTATATGTTTAGTATGAAAGGTCATTTCAGTGCCACAGAGCTGTGAAACTGTCTGCCTTCAGCAGAAATGCATAAGAGTCCTGGCTCCCATTGATCTGATCTTGGGCTCCATGTTGACTTTTTCTGATCAATGCCCTGAGAAGAGAAAGACAGAGAGGGAAAAACAGCCCATCAATGACTGACACCGATAATGTAGAGCAGTGGTGACCTCGACAGCACCTGTCTGTTCTGACCTGAAGCAAGACAAACAGTCACGGCTGGTCAAGGACAAAAGGAGGACTTGGCGGTACCGAGTGCTGTAGCAGGTGCTGGCTCTCCTCTGGCCCTGCTGGGACTATAGAGAGAGAACGATGGGGCGCTTCCTGTTCCCTACGTAACAGGCTACAAGCAAACATGCACAAAACAGAGACAGAGAAACAGATTACAGAACTGCAAGTGAGTCGTCTGATGTTCTGGGATGTAGATATTTTGATGACCACACAGTATTAGTCCATCAGAACTGGAAAAGCACTGGCAAAATAGATATAAAGCGCCATTTGTCCATCCTTCATTGATTCAGAAGGGAACATATATTCAAAGTGTCTACACGAGCATTCATACGGAAGGCTGGCTAGTAGCGTTTTGCTTGAGAACCCCATCTGCTCCATAAGCCTGAGCAGAACGTGAGTTTTGTGATGGATTAGGCATTTTTCTGACACGTTGATGAAAGCCTGTGTAGCTGAGCTCTCAGAAACAAACCCTTCCTACTCAGACAGGACTGAGCACTGATCATTCACAGATGAAATTACAACACTTGTGAATTGCTGTCACACAGGCAGTGGGCACTGCAATTCATTTTTGGTAAGTTTGTAAGACTACAAAAAACAAGTTTAAACATCTGCCTTTGATAGACCTTCGTTTTTGTTTTGTTTTTTTTAAGTTTAAAGCAGGGGTGATTCTAGGGATGGCGCTTTAGGGTTACTGAGCTCCTAGTAAGACAAGCACCCCAAACTTCTTTATTTTTAACAAAAATAAAAGCCCTGTACATTTTAACATTAGCCGGTCATTACCATAATTGTTTAGAAAAATCTGACTTTTTGCACAGGGGACAAATCTGGAAAAACCTGTGAATCATCACTCGGTTTCTAAAGTAATACCAGATACTGTATTAAAATTAAAATATAATGATGCATAAACAATAAATCAATAATTTAAAAGAATCAATTAAGAGAGCCTGTATATACAGTACCACTGGATATATATTTCTATATAACAAGTTTAATCTCCATCTGTGGCTCATAAGCAGTAACTACAAATAATTCATTACATTTACAGCATTTTGTATTCACCCTTATTACTCAGAGAGATTTACACTTTGTATTCTTCATGGTAGATATTTATGTCATGTTAGTACAAATAGCCTACAGCCCACTTTGTCATTGCACTAAAACAAGAAATAAACAGTTTTCTAACAAAGAAATTCAAATATATTTGCTTATAGCTTGAAGTAGAGTGACAGTTTTTGGGGCAGTCACCATAGCCACCCAAAAACATTTTTATAGAATTATTTAGAAATAATTGAATCTGACCATTTCAGCTTCATCTATTTCTGACAGGTGTGGAAAAAAATCAAACATCCATCCAATCACCATAGAAAACTAAAGATAATTAAATGGGTGGAAGTGAAGAGCTCAGGAGAGGAACAGTGGTACAGCTCTGAGATCCCCACTTCTTTCCCGACCCCAAGCTTTATCTGTGTGGATTTTGCATGTTCTCCACATGTTCGTGTGGATTTTCTCCAGGTGTTCGAGTTTTCACCCACAATCAGAAACACATTCATGTGAGGTTAACTGGTGTGTCCAAAGAGCCCTTAGTGTGTGAGTCCAATGATGAATTTTAGGGTTGTTCCCGCCTTGAGCCTTGGCTTGTGCCCCTGCTAGGCACCGGATTTCCCACAGCCCTGACCAAGATAAAACAATGAATGAATGAAGAACATTAAGCCCAAGGAGGATGGGCCCCTTTTTGAGTCGTGGTCCTCCCAAGGTTTCTTTCTAAAAGCATTTAGGGAGTTTTTCCTTGCCACGGTTGCCAAAGGCCTGATCAATTTGGGAATAACCATATATATTAGAAGATAAGCTTTAGTTGTTAAGCTGCTTTGAGACAAAGCTCTATAGAAATAAATATGTCTTTTATGCCCTGCTTGAGCTCCCTGGGTGTTGTTATTGCAAAGTGAAAATATCTATGAGCAACAGCTGCCTCTCAAATCAATGTCAGCACAACAAGCAAAATTTAATAGAGACCTTAAGGATCCTGCATCTAAGAGGCTGAAGACAAGCCAAAGATCAGCACATTCAATGTCAAGCATTGACCTGGTTAAATAGTACTGTACGCTTCACCGAAAAAAACCTAGCTACCCATATAGATAGGTCCAACTGAAAAGTCTGGTGGAGGAAAAACGTAATCTTGGGGTCTCTATCATAGTTGGGACTGGGAGGATTGCCCAACTTTGAGGCAACAGTTCCTCATCAGTTTGGAATTATTGTAAGTGATTTATTTGGTTCTGCAGAACCACCTATAGGCACAGCCATGCAAGAGACAAGCACTTTGGCTGCCAAATGAGTTTCCCAGTTTAATCTACTTTCAGCTCCCCAAATCAGCACTGGCCTTGACCGCTGCTAGAATAAACAATTCCTCTGGAAGATCACTGCAGCGAGATGCTCTTGTATCCCTTCCCCCATTCCCCAGACATGGCTGATTGTTGACTCTACAACCTGATCAAGGTCGTCTCCATGGCAATTTGCTTTATCGCTATGACGGCCTGCGGATTGAGGCACCTGACTGCCAGATGAAGTGACTCTCCAGGTCCCTGTACCCCCTCCCAACACCTTCGCCACTGTTGTCCCCCGATGTGGCAAGACAGGTCAGTTGATCAGCACCGACAATGGCTGTAGAACCGGGTGGCTGCATGCTTGCGCTGTCTTCACCCTAACCTTCTTACCCCTATTTCAAGTCCTGGTCTTTAATGTTGCTGAGGTGTTTTTTTTTCTGTTCCCAAACTGTACTCATAGTAGAGCATAGTCTGGGGTGTTTTTTTTTTTTTTTTTTTTTTTTTTTTTTTTTTTTTTT
>JAVSBU010029061.1:0-14604 GCA_033118015.1 Loricariichthys derbyi
CTTTCGGTGCATTCATATTTCAATCACAACATGAACGTTATATGACCGCAATATATTCTTAATACATGCGCTACATATTCGTTTTTGGCAAACCTGTGACATGGCAACTGTGGTACAGATGCACACAGGTGTAAAAAACAAAGATTTATTTACACAACACCGACGAACTGAAGACAGAAAGAAACAACCCGACACAAAACAAACAAACATTAAACACTAAACACACAGGCTGAGGCAAAATGAAGTCAAACAGGCAGTGGTCAGACCCAGAAATAGCAGCACTAATCAAAGGGGCAAGGCAGAGGCAAAAATGACAAACAAGCAAGGGTCAAAACCAGAAAACTCACAATATCAGAAATGCTCAGGAAGGCTCGAAAACAGCGCAATACTTTGCACCGGAGACCTAGCTGGAGAGAGTTTAAATAACTGATTTCCTGTTAGGTGCGGGCTGATTAGCGGTGATGTCACGCTCCCGCAGTGCATGTCTAGAACTGTAATTTACCAGAGCCATAATGACTGGTTCAGTGTGTCACGTGACAGTACAAACCTCTCCCCCAAAGAGTCCAGGACGGACGAGGCCCGAGGCCACCCACGACGAACACCACCAGCCCCAGCCGAATCATCATAGACGCCGGGCTCCTGCTCCAGCTCCAGGTGCTGGATGGAGGTGGCTCTTCTTTGGCTCGTGCCGCCAGTGAGCCTGACTGGAACGTGGGTCCTCAGGAGGAGCCTACTGTGTGGGTGACCCCTGGGGTGAGGCGCCGGTTTCTCAGGGAACCGACTGTGGAAATAAGCAATGAGACCTGGGTCCAGGACGTCTCGAGCTGGGACCCAAGAGCACTCCTCCGGTCTGTAGCCCTTCCAGTCTATTAGGTACTATATGCCATCTTCTTGTCTTCTGGAATCCAGCACCTGGCAAATGGCGTAGATGGGAGCGCCCTCAATCTACAGCGCGGGGGGTGGCGTCGTCTCAGGCGTGACCTCATCCAGGGGCCGGCCATTACAGGCTTAAGTAAAGAAACATGAAAAGTATTAGAAATTCGATATTGCGTAGGGAGATTTAGTTTGTAGGTTACCTCATTAACTCTCTCAATGATCTCGAAGGGACCTATGATTTTAGCACTTAATTTACTATGAATTTAGCACTTAATTTACGTTTGCCCTCCTTTGTCCTGAAGTCTCTTGTTGATAACCATACCCGATCTCCCGACTGATAAGTGGGGTTCTCTGCCCCATGGTAAACTGGGGTCCCTGGTCGGAAACAATCTCCTCGGTGATGCCAAAATTGCAGAAGACATGATTATAAATAACTTCAGTGGTCTCCCATGCGGTGGGCATGCCCCTTAAGGGAACATATTTGACAGCTTTAGAGAACCTGTCCACAATGGTAATGGTGGTAGTAAATTCTTGAGTTGATGGCAAGTCCGTAACAAAGTCTATGGCCATGTGTTACCAGGGTCGCGAGTAGAGGGCTAATGGGTGGAGCTTGTCGGTGCATAGCGTCTTGGGTGATTTGCTTTGAGCACACACCAAACACGACACCACAAAAGTGTGAATGTCTTTGTGCATGACTCCCCGGGGTGTCCTGTAGCCACCGAGGAGTGGGCCCATGTGATGAGAGCCTGGCGATGAGGAACATGAACTTATATCTTGGCCACTGGGCAATGCTTAGATGTTGGGAGCTCTCATAGGGACTTGGCAATCTCTTGATCCAGGTCCCACTGGATGGGACTTATTCCAACTTGTCTCAGGAGTACGTTCTCTGGTTCCCAAGACTCGTCCAGATCTAAATCCTGTGCATAGCATTGAGATAAGATATCTGCCTTGATGTTTTAAGATCCGGGATGGTAGGTGATCTTAAAATTGAATCCTGCAAAAAATAGTGACCAGCTGGCCTGTCGAGGATTGAGTCTTTTGGCTTTTTTCATGTACACTAGATTTTTGTGATCGGTGAAGACAGTGAAGGGATGTTTAGCTCCCTCTAGCCAGTGGCGCCACTCCTCCAGGGCTAATTTAATGGCCAACAGTTCTCTGTCCCCAATGCCATAGTTCCTCTCTGCTGGCAAAAGCTTGTGAGAGTAGAAGGCTACCGGGAAGAGCTTCTCGAGGTGGCCCTGACATTGAGACAATACCGCCCCTACACCGATCTTGGAGGCGTCGACTTCCACAATGAACGATCGGGGTTGGGGTGGTGGAGTATGGGCACAGCTGAGAACGCTCCTTTGAGTGCTTCGAATGCCGCCTGCGTGGAAAGTGTCCATCTTAGTTTGCGTGGGTTCCCCTTCAGTAATGCTGTGAGCTATAATTACGGGAGAACCTCTGTTAAAAGTTGGCAAAGCCTAGGAACTTCTGTAACCCCCTTACTGCCTCAACCTTGTAGTCGTCCATGAGGATGCCGCCCGTGTTAATAATGTATCCTAGGAAGGAAACGGTTTGAAGGTGAAACTCACACTTCTCTCACTTGATGTACAACCTGTTCTCCAGGAGTCTCTGAATTACAGTGTGAACATGTTGCACGTGAGTATTAAGATTGGGTGAATATATCAAGATGTCACCTATGTAGACTATAACAAATCTGCCTAACATGTCGCATAGTACATCATTGATCAAGGCCTGGAATACCGATGGCATGACTGATAGGCCAAAAGGCATGACCCGATATTTGTAATGGCCTCGATTGGTGACGAAAACCGTCTTCCACTCATCTCCGTGCTTTATACGGATGAGGTTGTAGGCACTTCTCAAGTCCAGTTTGGTAAAGTATTTTGTGCCTCTTAGTTGCTCTAGTGCAGCAGGACCCAAAGGCTGAGGGTAAGGATACAGTTTAGTAATTTCGTTAATGCCACGGTAATCAATGCATGGCCTTATGCTCCCGTCCTTCTTTTTCACGAAAAAGAACCCAGAGGCTACAGGGGACTTGGATGGGCGAATAAATCCCTGTTTGAGGGCCTCATCTATATACTCAGACATGGCTGCCTCCTCTTGCACAGTTAAGGGATAGATATGAGCCTTGGGAAGGACTGCTCCCTCTACAAAGTCTATAGCATAGTCATAGGGTCTGTGAGGTGGTAGGGAGGAAGGTCTCGCCTTACTAAAAACCGTCCTTGTACTCTGCAGGGATGTCCACCTCCCCAGGGTTCTCAACCTTAGCGTTGTTGACCCGAATAATAGGAGGTTTAATGCAGGACCTGTGTCAACCCTTAGACCAAGCCATGATTTCTCTATTCCTCCACGAAATGTGTGAATTGTGCTTCCATAACCAGGGTAGTCCCAAAATTATGGGAAAGTCTATGCACTTGAGAATAAACAACGCAATTTTTTCGGAATGGCATACGCCGACCTCAAGCTGCAACGGTTTGGTGACACGTGTAATACCCTCTGGAGCCACCAGACACCCGTCCTCTGAAGTGACCCTCAGCCAATGGTCTAGCTTCTCGGTGGGAATGTGGCACCTCTCGACGACTTCCTGACTGATGAAGTTGCCCACTGCGCCGGAGTCGATGAGTGCTGTAACGGCAGAGCAAACGGAAGCACAGTACATTCTAACCTTCATGGTAAATGAAGGTGTAGACAACTCCCGAGTGGGAATACTCAACACATTAGCGAAGAGAACTTCACGTGCTCTTCCGGGGTTGGTGCCTGGTTCTGACTCTCACGAGCCCAACACATTGCCACGGTGTAGCTGGGAACTCCACAATACGAGCAGACCTCGAGGCGACCTCTTCAGTGTGAGTCCTCGTGGTAGAGTCTGGTAGCGTCGCATAGCATTGGCCCTATCTCGGTCTCCGACGAGGGGTATGGTAGGGCGTGGCGTGGATGAGGTGATTTGCTCGCGGCATGACGTCTTCACAGGTGTTCGAGACGAATGGCTACGTCGATAAGGTCATCTAGTGACATGGTGTCATCTCTGCACGCCAGCTCGGTGAGAATCTCACCGTTTAATCCATTGCAGAACATGACAAGAAGTGCCGGCTTGTTCCAACCGCTCCCTACAGCCAGCGTGCGGAACTTTAAAGCGTATTCTGCTACAGTGCAATCGTCTGTTGCAGATGAGATAGCAGCTCACCCATACTTCTTCCGTCACGTGGGTGGTCGAAAACAGTCCTACATTTTTAAGTAAGGTCCTTATAGGACAGACTCTTGAGAGAGTCCCAGGCCACCATTGCCCAGTGTCAGAGTGTCATTAGTAAGATGAGAAACAAACAAAAAAAAAAGGCTATTTTAACCTTATCGGGAGTGGCTGTGGAGCAATTGAAAAACATGTCACATTGCAACAGGAAGCTGGTACAGGAGTTAGGATCTCCATCATACTTCTCGGGTTTACTTACTTGGAGGGACATCTCCTTCTTAACCAAGAGCTGTTGTACACATTGTGTGATTAAGCTAAGTTGCTGCTGCTGAGCTGCTTGGCCCTGCTCAAGGGAGCTCACAGCCTCAGAGAATTGGGACAGAGCTTGGTGATGTTCACCCAAGGTTAAATCTTGAGCTTCAACCACCTGCTGGTAATTTAGTACACCCGCCGACTGCTGGTTAGGCGGAGTATTCTGTGACATTCTGTGATGCATGCAGGTGTAAAAAACAAAGATTTATTTACACAACACCAACGAACAGAAGACAGAAAGAAACAACCCAAAGCAAAACAAACAAATATTAAACACTAAACACACAGGCTGAGGCAAAACGAGGTCAGACAGGCAGTGGTCAGAACCAGAAATAGCAGCACTAATCAAAGGGGCAAGGCAGCAGCAAAAAACGACAAACAAGCAAGGGTCAAATCCAGAAAACTCACAATATCAGAAATGCTCAGGAAGGCTCGAAAACAGCGCAATACTTTGTGCTGGAGATCTAGAGAGTTTAAATAACTCGTGCCTCAGTACTCAGGTGATACTGATTTCCTGCTAGGCACTGGCTGATTAGCGGTGACGTCACGTGCACGTGCAGTGCACGTCGGGATCTGTAGTCTGCCGGAGCGGTAATGACTGGTTCAGCACGTCTTGTGACAAAACCATTGTGGAAATATGTGAATGTAAAAGGAAATGTGCAAATTTAATAAGAACATAATCACGGATGTGTTGTGAAAGAATGGCGGACGTATTGCGGACTCAGAACGAAATTTTTTCCACAGTCAAATATTGAGCAGCTCAAAATTTGAGTGTGAAAATGTTTTGCTATTGATTGTGAACATGTGCAGATGCAAAAAGAACGTATTAAATGTGAATTACAAAAACGACGAACAAATATCAAATAAATCATATTGCGAATATCAATTTTTTTTTTCTTCGCAAGTCATTCACACGGGCAAATTTTGCCATTGTGTCTGCACCTTAAGCAAACTCAAATAATTTTGCAAGAAACTAGTATTCCTGAAACTAGGAGTGCAAAACTACTTGGGATATATCCAAACAAAGTTGCGGTGCCACTATGGGTCTAATAATCAGAAGTGAAGACAGGATCACCTTCACAAACAATGACTTTATTTAGGATCTCAGCAGATAAACAGACAAGGATGTAGCTGAATTACAGTCTAGGAGAGTCCCAAGGATGGTGTACAGGTCAGCAGTAGATCAAGCAGGGGTATGGGAAACAGTGGAGTGGAGATTGTAATCTGAGGAAAGAAGTGTACTCATCAATATAACAGTTAAAGAAGGCAGGGAGGAAATGTGAATGATACTTTGCTCAGTGACAGAATGATGGGGATTATATAGGGAGTGGTGGTGAGCCAGAATGCAGGTATGCTGGAGTAGCACACTGACAAATGGGACCATAACTGAGATGCTTGGCATTCTGGGAATTTGAGTCCAAGTCACAGAAAGTGTAGTTTGCATCAACTGTGAAAGATGGCTGTAATTAAATCAAAAGGCTGCTCCATGAACTATTGGACCAGACCTTCTTCCATCCCTGTTATTCAAGTGTTACATTTTGTATTCAGTTTCAAAACGTTTGCATTTGTTCTTATTACTTCCATGTAAAAATGGTGCAAATATAAGTGTTGCTTGGGTAGGACAGCAATCAATTAAAGGACTGAGAGGGAGTCACTGTTATAGCAACAGGGGAAATCCCCCAAATGTCCTTCCATTCCTCAGACACAGTCAATTGTCTGAGCCTGTGATACCCAACCCAGCTGAAGAGCACTGTGAGAACCAGGGTTGCCATGGTAGCAGACAAACATATTAGACTGTTGCACTTCTTAGGCACCACTACCTAAATATCACAAGGCAAGAAATGTAAATAAAAAGCTTCAAATAAAATATATTTTATATGTTCATGTCAGTAAGAAAAAAAAAACTGAGAGTAGGGTATGATGAAAATTTTTAGCCAATGCCTTTATCATATTGGTGGACTTTGACAGCCTAACAGTTAAGTATCGGGCTTTGGACCCAGAAGTCAAGGATTCAAATCCCACCTCTACCAGTCTGCCTCTGTTAGGTCATTGAGCAAGACCCTTAACCCACAATTACTTGGATTGTAAAAATGTGTCAATTGTAATCTGTGCAGGATAATGCCTGCTAAATTACACAGTGTAAATTATAAACCAGTTGTCTTAAATAGTAACTTACTTGGCTCTAAATCCTTTCCCTCAGCTGTTAAGATGACCAATACTAATGTCAAAATCACATGATAAACAATAGTCTTGGCAGAATGTTGTTTATTTAACATTGCATCAGCATCAATGGTTATTCACAATAGGAGCAAGGTTATATCAATACTTGTTAGATACATTCATACTGGGAAATTTAGAGCAACTAGTTAACCTAATGCATGTCTTGGGGGGAACATGGGAGGATACCAGAGCCCAGAACCCCTACTTCTTAAAAAAAAAAACTTATTAGAAGTTTTGGATAAGTCGAACTTGTTCTTATATGCTAACACCAATGGCGTGAAATTCAGGTACACAGTTTTATACACATTATTCATACTTTTTTCATATTTTGTTTTACAATTGATGTATTTTACTGGACTATTATGCCCCTGTCTCAAATAGCAGTATTTTGGCCTGGGCCGTCATGGCAAGGCCTTTTCCCACGCTTACTTGAGTGTCCTGGGCATGTCATAGCTTTCCTGAGCCTTTTTTGTGATAACGGGAGGGCGTGGCCTAACCCAGGTAAAAATCAAACTTGCTTGAGTTTCTCCTGGTGTGCCCGGGGGACCTATGTTTGTACGCTTTTCCGTGGTTTGACAGAGCCTGTCCAGCAAGATACATGGTCTGTCGAAGAGGATTCGTGGTCTACCAAGAGGATTAGTGTCATTTCAATGATATAAATGCCATAGAAATGCCATTTCCATTGTTGGATACAAGTGTGTTCATAACCGGTGCGATTCCTCAAAGCTGGTGTGCAGGACTGATCAACAGATACGGATTACTAACAGATTACAGGTATTGCCTCAGTAATTCTTATATACATAGACATTTATTTAATATCTGCCATCTATTACAGTTTGTCCCGTTTAATTAGGCTGTGATTTAAACTGTGCTCATGGGAAAAAGTGTTTATCTCTGTGCTGGCTGGCAAAATGAACAGACATGCTTTGTTATATATAGACATTTATTTAAAATTCGCCATCTACAACAGTTTGTCCGTTTAATTAGAGCTGTGATAAACATTAAGTTGTACTCACGGGGAAGAAGCGTTTACCTCCGTGCTGGCACAACGAAAGACATGCATGCAGTTTTTTGGCCAAATCTCAACCGTATCATTCTATGCTTCAGAGTCCACTAGGTAGTGAGCAAAGTTCTATATTGTCATATGCATTGGTAATGAACATATGTAGAGAGCTACACGGCTGATGAAAGTCTATATTGGGGAAAAAACGCTTACCATGAACACATGGAAATTAACTTATATAATATAATATTATATTATATTCATATCACAAAAAATGTATTAATATCATGAGGAAAATGTATTATATTAATATTAGAAGCCCTGAATTCATATAGTCTTGGCTAGGGGCCGCACCAAGTTTGCCTTCGGGCATACAGGGGGCTTGCAGCCATACTGGGGCTCTTGGCATCGCTCGGAAGTTTTCGTCGAGTTTTTAATGAAGCTTGGTGTGGGATTCGATTTACAATCACACTCTCGAATGTATACGGGATCTGGCGAGGTTTAATGGTAGGATAATTTGCATACTATTCTCCACCCCATTTTGTCTTGATTTTTGTTGCTAATGTCGAGATTTTTTTTGAACACACAGCAGCCCAGGCCAAATACTGCTAAGTGTGAAAGGAGTATTACTCATTTTCAAAACGTGACATCAAAATCAACGTGAGGTGTATTCTCAATGTTGTCTTTATACTACCTAAATGCAACATGAAGTCAAACTTGATTTTAAATTCAATAACATGCAGTATATCAATGCAACTGCATTATTTTTCTTAGGGTGTCTGCTAAATCACTATTTTATCAAAGCTGCAAAATTGTCAGACAGGTTTCCCACCATTTAATTAAATTGTTGACAAGCAGAGGTGACACAGAATACTTCCAAACAGGTTTCAGGTGGCAGGTTTCTTAGTCAGACCTTGTACCTGACTTTGAGAGGTTAAAATTTCTATCCCATAACAAATTCAATTGCAGGCTTAGTGCTCATGGAGGTGTTATAAGATCTGGTGCTGGCTCACTGGTGCATTATTCACATAGAAATGCAGGTCCTGGGACGGGTCACTGCCATCATCGTTCACACAGGTTTTACATTCCGGAAATAGCATTTGAGCCAAAGTCACATTGACCATGTAAGTCACCACAACAAAATGGGGAATGTCTAAACTGCTGATTCCTCATGACAACAATCAATTGAGAATAATTTCTAAACCTAAAAGGAAAACTAGCAAAACAGACTCTGCAGTGTATTCTTCACATGGAACCAAGTGTTATCACTGAGATAAAAACCTGCTGTATAAAACTATTACTAGAGAAGGATATTAAAACAGTACCCATTATCTATATTTTAATAGCATTTTGAAAGAAGTTGTAATTCCTAGATTAATTTATACGTGGTGGTTTTTAACATACTTCATGAACATTTTACATAACTTTTAATCCTATTGTTTGAATTATTATCATTATCAGTAACTGATTCTCAAATGTTATAAATATTATTTTGGGGAAGTTTTCAGAGAGGCAGGTAGTGAAGTTATTGGTGAGATTGGGTGGGTTTCCATTGTTTGGCTATGTTTCAGTTAGATTTTACATGAGTCATACTAAAAATGGACATACTTTAAATGTCCTGAAAAACCTTTTCTAGATGAGATCCAAGAGATGTTATATAAAAAGAAAAAGATTAGGTATATTCTTCTTCTTCTTCTTCTTTTGGCTTTTCCCTTTTCATGTCTCCACAGCAAGTCATCCTCCTTCATCTCACTCTGTCCTCTGCATCCTCTGTCCTCACACCGACTGCTTTCATGTCCTCTCTAACTGCATCAATATATCTCCTCTTTTGCCTTCCTTTTCGTCTTTTTTTTTTTTTTTTTTTTCTATATTAGGTATACTTTGTGAAACTGTCCAGTAATTCAATAACTTTGTTATTCACTTTTATTATTTATATTGTATATTTATAATAAATTTAATATGTTCATTTATTACAAAGTTCATTTACTAATAAATCAGTTACAAAACAGGTATTTATATGTTTTTCATTTTTGCTTGTTGTATAATGGCAGTTTTCACATTCTTTGAATAAAAGCATGTACTGGTACATATTTAAACAAGACATTCCATATCATTCCATTCCATACCAAACTACAGAAACAGAACAAATGACATTACATAATAAAGTAATTGTTGCTCAAACTTATAATTCTAAAGTGAGCTTGCGGAGTTTTGATCGAAAGCTGTGTACAAACTATACGTCTATTTTAAGTATGCTTAAAGTTGCTTAAGATAATTTGATGTGAATATATTTAAAGTATATTTTAATTTACTGGTGTACTCGCAACTTAGACAAAGTTCAGCATATTTAAAATTGAGTTAAGTGTATTTTCTTTTACTTTTGTGAAGAATAAATTCAGCATTTACTTTTTTTCTTTAATTCTATTTAATTCTATTACTAAAATAATTGTATTACCATTTTATTGCTAGTGCTTTTGGATACAGTGCTTTATCCAGAGTATACTCTCATACACACCTTTAACAGTTTTTGCAGTGTAATGTTCCCACTCTTTCTATTACCAAAATTGTTAAAGGTCACCCAGGAGGCTACAACACTAATCTTAATGACATGTCTAAGTAAGTGGTGATCATTTTCCTTTAATTATTGTTGATTACTATCATTAGATCCTTGCTTCCTTTCTCACACACCGTTGGTGGCTTGGATTAATGACATCGTCATGCTGACTACCTCTTAAAGCTAATTGGCTGCCACTAAAGGATGAAGGGAAAAAGCCTAATCAGGCAAAGTGTCCTAATTTCAAAAGGCTACTTTATTAACCATAACGACACTGACAGCATAGATGAGAAGCTTTCTCAGAATCAATCTCCATTGTCCCATTTTAATCAATTTATCTGGCTTTTGGGAATATTTCTGACATTAAAATTTTGGGGTCTGCTAATAGAATATAAAAAAGAACATGATCCTAAGAGTTGTATATAAAAATTAATATAGTGCTAGGACTGACAATAGGAAAGATGTAATATGACACTGCTGAATTAATGGATAATTAAATAACACCACCACCACCACCACCACCAACAACAACAACAACAACAACAACAACAACAACAACAATAATAATAATAGTAGTACTAATATATATTGTTTTCTTATTTAAGGTTCTCCTGTTAAGGGGTGCCATATTAAATTGTGGCATAGGTTTTAAACCAAGTTTTTATGGCTCTTTTATCTGTGGTCACACTCCTGTAGTCTAAGAACAGGCAACTCAGGCTACAATTTGCATGGACCATCACCAAAATTGATCAAAACAAGGTTGGAAAATCATTGCCTGATCTGATGAGTCTTGATTTCTTCTGTGAAATTTGGATGGTATGCTCAGAAATTGGTGTAAACAACATGAAAGCATGGTGCTTTATTTCAGCATTTCAAGCTGATGCTGATGGTGCAGTGGTGTGGGGGATATTTTCTTGGCACACTTTGTTTCCCTTAGTACCAACTGAGGATTGCTTGAATTGCTTGCCAAGTCCTATCTGGGTTGTGTTTCTGACCATGCCCATCCCAATACGACCACAGTGTATCAGCTTCTGATGGCTACTTCCAGCAGATTAATGTGCCATGTCTCAAAGCTCAAATTATCTTAAACTGGTTTCTTGAACATGACAATGCGTTCGGTGTAGACCAGTGACCTCCACAGTCACCAGATCTCAATCCAACACAGCACCTTTGGAATGTGTTATAACAGGAACTTCACACCATGGATATGCAGCTGATAAATCTGCAACTGTGTGATGCTGTCATATCAAAAATAGCTTTTTCCAGCACCTTGTTCAATATATGCCACTAATAATTAATGCAGTTCTGAAGGCAAAAGGGAGGCCAACCCAGAGTTAGTAATAACGTGGCCAGTGAGTGCATGTCTGTAGCAAAAATGGACTGATTTTACTGATGAATATTGAAATAATTGGAAGCCAAATGCATTGCATCAGACAATTATATTGAATCTAAAACAATACTGTATAAATTACATAACATATTCATTTCCAATGCCTAACTAGCTATCTATCTACTAGCCAAATTGCTAGCCTAGGTAGATCAACTTGTTAGCATTGTTAGCATATAGACATCTTGCTAAACAGGTCAAACTAACAAACTAGCCTCTGAGTTGAGACATGCACTGTATGATGATTAGCAAAAGTTGATTAGACTGAAATAGGATGAGCTTTTAGTAGGTAAGAGAGAGTGGGGTGATTTGTGCCAGCAGGGAAGTTGTGCCACCCACTGTTTCTAGAGAATCATAAAAGAAATCATTCATGCAATTACACATTTTTGAAGAGTCAGCCATTTTACTCATCCTGCAAAGAAGAGAGCCTCATTGCATGAGAGGTAACCACATTTAAGTTCCAAAAAATGATCAGGTTTTTTTTATTGTTGTGTCTGAACAGTTATAGACAAGTTTGAAAACATTTCACACATGTCTATATTAGTCTATACAGCTAGCTAGCATGATGTTAGCTCAAAAGTACACTCTAAGAAATGACTCTGGGGTATACTAATATATATTCCTTTAAAAATATTAAAGTTTACACTGTAATATTAATTTTGGAGGGAACTCAATAAAACAGACAAAATGTACGCAATTAATTTGTGTATTTAATTTACTGAATGGGACAAGTAAATCTTGCAAGAGATTTTCAAATATTATTTAAATGTATTTCTGACAAGGCACTACACCTGAAAATATTAAGTAACTTTTATTTAGAAATGAGCTGGGTCACTTGCACATGCGCAGTGAGTCACAAATGCATGTCGAGGCAACAGATAAGTTCAAGATGGAATTGATAGTGGGAACCGCCATTTTGCCAAAAGTTGTTGCACGTAAGTATTCCCTTTCCATTTTGTAGGTTTGACTTAATTTATGGCTAGCTATACACTGTGATTGTTGTATTTTGTGTTGTACTTACAGTATACAGTAAACAATTGTTCACAGTTAGCCTCAATATCAAAGGCTGTAACATTAACTGCATTATCCCTTTGGTCCGGTGAAACAGCATGGTGTTAGCTTTAGGAGTAAGCTAGATTTTTACGTCTGATGCTGACTGTCGTTTATCTCTTTTAATGACAATGCTTGTCTACTCATGCGGTAAAGGCTTGCTCCAGTGGGCAGAGCCTACAGACAGTTTTAAAAGTAATGTTAAGTTTGGCTTCTGTGTGTAAAAAGCTTGTGGGCTAATGGCTAAATGAAGTTGTATGTTAGTTAACTGAATATTCCTAACCCTACATGTACTTCAGTAAAAACATTAAAATCAGTGGTGGCATCGTGCTGTTCTACTATGGCGTAAACACAGTTGTACGTGGTAAAGCCTCGGACTTTTTCTTTTCATTATCAAGGCTTGACTGGGCTGGGGCTCAAAGTTGCGTTTGGCACTGAAGTAGCATTAGACCAAGACCAAACGGATGCTGAATATGGGCTTTTGCAATGAAAGCAGAGAAAAACAGAGAAATTTAGTTTGCTGAGGGCCCCGGGCCTAGTTCAACCTTGAGAATGGAAATGGAAAATGTCTGAGGTGAACAGCCTAACATTTATTTTTTTTTTCTGATGGAACAAAGAATGACTATTCTTCTTCTTCAACATTTTCTTAAACAGGAACCAGTGGAATTTGTCCAGTGCTGTATTATTAATTTTACATGGGTGAGCAAAAGTTTTCATGTGCCTTATTCACTTTTAAAATGTGACATAAAAAGGTAGTTTCAAGTTGTAGATTATTGATGTTTTAAATATCACACTATCTGTTCATACACAGGAAGCTTGTTGCTGTTAGGACAAGCCAGTGCAGGTCATGGTTGAGGGAAGTGTTTTCACTGTCTACATCATCAGGGAGAGACAGTAGACTTATGAGATGGCCATGCAAGAATTGTGACTTCACTGCATCTAAACGTTTAGAGCTCATCTGCTTCTCACACTAGGTACAATATAACCTTAAATTGTGTGAATCTAAATTGTGCAGTATTATAACAGGTAATTTACCTAAAAGTCATTGTTTGTATGTATTACTGATGAAGACAGTAAGTAACTTCAGGAATGTGAGCTGTCAGGGGAATTGCAATATTTGCTCTTGTCTAATCTGCGCTTTATTTATTCTTGTAGTTGCGCTTAAAACAAGGCCATGATGTCGACCCCAATTCGATTGTGTGTAAATTATTGAGGGGTCTGTAGAAGCCCACAAATTAGCATTACCAGATGGAGTCCCTGGTACTGCAGAGGAACTTCTAGCAGCTATGCAAGATCAATTTCATCTCCTAGGAAGCTTGGCTATTATGTATATGGACAAATACTTTGAAAACCAGTTCTTCACACAAACATCAACAGATGTGCTTAAGGGAAAGGATACAATCAAACTTGTTAATACAGAGTTGCCTGTTTTTCTCACACTGACCCCCATAGGCCAGGACAATTCAGCTGCTTCCTCTTCCGTTTTGTTTTTAGTGCCACTTGTTCAGTCTTCACAGGATGACACTTGCTCAACTGGCTCAGCTGACACTGACACTAAGTTTTTCCTTTGTTCTGGTAATCCAGCCATTGTCTCAGTTTGACGGTAGTGTTTTTAGCTTCTGGATAGCATAGATCATTGCCATTTGGAAACGAGCTGCGAATAAAAATGTGGATTTTCCACAGTCCTCCATAATGGAATCTATTCCAGACAAGTCAAAACAAGATCGGATGAGTAGCGTTTGAGTACATGCGTTGCAAACAAAGCAGGATGTCCCACGAGTGAATTGCGAAATGTATAAGCAGCCTGCTCCTGCCACCGAACGTTCAGTCTTTCTGAGTGCTGTCGCAGTGCCAAAATGTGCCTGTACGAATGACTTGCGGCGGGAAAAAATTGGATATTCGTGATACTTTCGGCGTTTTCGTAATTCATACGTTAATATATCCTTTTTACGTCTGCACATGTTCGCATCATCTGCATCATCCGCAAATGTCCGCACTCAAATTTTGAG
>JAVSBU010029158.1:0-14596 GCA_033118015.1 Loricariichthys derbyi
CTCATTTGTTTAACTAGGTTCTCTTTATCTACTTTAAGGACTTGTGTGAAAATCTGATGATGTTTTAGCTCACATTTATGCAGAAATATAGAAATTTCTAAAGGGTTCACAAACTTTCAAGCACCGCTGTATAAAGCGTAGGCCGAATTTATTTTAACACATCATTGATGTTTGTAATAGGGACAGAAATCCTGGTTCGATGGTTGCGTACCTAAGTTATTGTTTAATGTCCTAATAGACAAACAGGACCTGCATCAGGTCACGGGTTCGAACCACTGGACTCGTCGATGGTAATCAGCTCAGTCCTGTGAATGTGTTACCTCACACTGATCTGCCTGTAACTCCATCAGAAGCCCCTTTTTTGTTTTAACCTGTCAATCATGCTTCAGTCATACGACGCTTCATTACATCTCAAGAGGAGAAACACACACTTACATTTATATTTATATGGAAACTCATTCTTATTTCCCCCGGTTTGTATTTGGGGTTTGTGTGTGGTGTTGCACTAGAGGTTTATAGTTTGTGCTTTGAAAAATATACATGAATGCTGAATTCTATCCATTATTGTACATGAACGTTTAATGAACAGATGTAATTTTATGGAGAATTTGAGGATTTAAAGCGTGGATGAAATATATTCTCACGGTTGACCGATGTTTACATTTCTACACACTGTATTTATATGAATGATATGCATAAGTAGATATATTTTTGTCTGTGAATAAACTTTGGAACGTTGTCCTGATAACAGTGAATTTGTGCTTGGTTTGCATTCCTTAAAAACACTGGACTATCAGATCCTGCACAACAAATTTATGACCCTCTGCGGGTGATGCAAAACCAGCCATGAAATGTGGTTTGTGCAAAAGTTTTCAGACGATTCACTAGTGTTTTATAATCCTAATGTGTAAAGTTTCTTAAAAGTACACTCACCACTTTATTAGCTCCAAAATATTAGCGGGTCTGGCCCTGTTTTTGTCTTCATTCTTCTTGGCATTCTTCATGGAATTCTTCACCAAGGTGCTGGAAATGTTCCTCAAACATTTTCATCATGAACGCTGCAGATTTGTCGGATGCACGTCCATGATGCGAATCTCCTGTTCCACCACGTCCCAATGCTGCTCTATCAGACTGAGATCTGATCAGTAGCCGTTTGAGTTACAGTGACTCATGTTCACTGAGATGATTTTGGGACATGGTGTGTTATCCAGCTGGAAGGAGCCATCAGAAGATGGTATACTCTGCTTATAAAGGGGTGCACATGGTCAGCAACAATACTCAGGTATTAAAGGATCCAAAGTGTGCCAAGAAAAATTACACCATTACACAACCTGGAGCTTTCATGCTGTTTACACCAAATTCTGACCTGACTAACCAGCACCAACAACCATGCCATGTTCAAAGTCACTTAAATAACTTTTCTTCCCCATTCTAATGCTCTGCTTGAACTTCAAAAGCTTCACAGCTTCAAATGATAGATTTTATTAGAACCGTGAGGTCAAACAAAAGGGCAGACACAGTCGAACTCAAATACAAGATCCCCAAAAAATAATAGAATAAAGAAAGAAATATAAATAGAAAAATGGATACATTTTAATTAAAACACCCTTACCATCCCAAACCCTAACCGATTTCAACTTAGGAACCGAATCCCGAGTCACGTGATTCATTTATGCTCAGTTCCTGCCGAGCGAACACATAAAGGCTCAGGGCTGATGAGTCCAGAGACATGCAATTCATTTACGCTCAGTTCACCTCGAGTGACCCCACAAGGGAAAAAGGAACCAGCGGAGATGAGCGGCGCCGAAGGAGAAACATTGTATACCTAATCAGTTTCCACCCCCTCCCGTTACCTTGGGTCTTAATCCTACCGCCATCCCTCTACAAAGGAACGGTGTTACCTGCTATCACTAATCCCTCACCCCATGGCGAAAGAACGGCCATCCCCCTACAAAGGGACAGCATTACCTGCTATCGCTACTCCCTCACGCCAGGGTGAAAGAACAGCCATCCCTCTACAAAGGGACAGCATTACCTGCTATCGCTACTCCCTCAGCCCAGGGTCAAAGAACAGCCATCCCTCTACAAAGGAATGGCGTTACCTGCTATCCCTACTCCCTCACCCCAGGAAGAAAGAATGGCCATCCCTCTACAAAGGAATGGCGTTACTTGCTATCCATATTCCATCACACCAGGACGAAAGAACAGCCATTCTTCTACAAATGAATGGCATTACCTGCTATCCCTACTACCTCACCCCAGGGCGAAAGAATGACCATCCCTCTACAAAGGAATGGCGTTACCTGCTATCCCTACTCCCTCACCCCAGGGTGAAAGAACGGCCATCCCTCTACAAAGGAATGGCATTACCTGCTATCCTTACTCCCTCACACCAGGGCAAAAGAACGCCATCCCTCTACAAAGGAACGGCATTACCTGCTATCCTTACTCCCTCACACCAGGGCGAAAGAATGGCCATCCCCCTACAAACTAACGGTGTTACCTGCTATCTCTACTCCCTCACCCCAGGGTAAAATAGTGGCGCATACCGGTAAAGAGGTGGTACTTCACTTCCTTCGTGCTAGAGGATATCAGGCACCTTAGCATCAATCGGTACACAACGCAAAAGACTCATCCTCTTTACCAGTGGAAAGCGAGCGGGCCTGGGAGTCCCAGTGATGTTGCAGCAATGAACACCGCTGAGGCCAAATTATATATAGGGCTATAAGGGCAGGTATTGCTGATTAACCCCCATCAAGCCCGATCCAGATGGATGTCCATAACCTCCATCAGGTGCTGAATGCCCAGCTAGTTTGCTGCCAGCACTCCATGGCATCACGACCCCCCCTAGTGTTGCAGCGTAGAGTGGCAATCCATCTGGACCATTGACCTGGACCTAAATGCATTGAGCTGCTGCTCTGTGATTGGCTGATTAGATAATTGCACTAATGAGCAGCTGAACAGGTGTAGCTAATAAAGTGGCAGGTGAGTGTGTGTGACTCATATGTAGCCTAAGTGTGTCCCAAACATTATGACCAATCAATGTTGATTATCTCGTTACACAGTGTAGGGGAAAATGTTTATCCACAATTGAAGTGGCCCAAATGTGTGAAGTTACAAAAAAAGTTGAATTACTATAATAAGAGTAGAATAATAGGATTAGAATGATAGAAAGAGATGTGAGTTCACAGCCTCTGATCGTTTAAGTTACTTTGTTGTTGTGAAAGTTAAAGTTAATGGGGCTGCTCATGTTTCGCTCTGCATCCTTAAACAGGGCCGAAGAGACCCAGAGCCTTTTAGACAGACTGGACTTTTAAACACAGCTGTTAAGAAACACCTGTTTCTACTGACAGCTGTGTGTGTGTGTGTGTGTGTGTGTGGGGGGGGGGCATTAATATGCGTTGTTTCTTTCTTTATATAACTTATAAACACACACCCCTCACTAAATGCTGTGGTTAAATGACTAGTTATGGAATAAATGCATACCTGGCTTTATTTTATATTCATACTCACAGCATTCAGCAGATGCTTTGATCTTTTAGCCTTAGCCGCACTTCCTCCACCATACATTATTAGTCTTTAGATTAAAACTGGAGCTTAACTTTCTAAATAAATACAACCCCAAATCAGAAAAAAGTTGGGACAGTGTGGAAAATGCAGATAAAAACACATGTTTCTTACATTTACTTTGATTTTTATTTCATTGCAGACGGTATGAATTAAATCTATTTCACATTTTAAATTTCATTTGTTAATAAACATCCTGTAATTTAATTTAAAAACATGAAATAATGATGTAATTACAGGTGATTGTAATCATGATTTGTTACAAAAGCAACATCCAGGAAAGGCTGAATCTTTGATGAGCAGAGAAGGCCAGAGGATCTCCAGATTTTTAACCCATAAGAACCCAGAACCAGTTCACCTTAAAGGAAAATTATGAGGGATATAAAACAGAACACAGGGACCACTTAGAACACACTTCTGATTTTTTTTATTTTTTGAATATGTCACTAAGGGACATTATGAGTTAAAATGAACGGTAAAGCTGTAAAAGGAAATGCCCAGATCTTTCAAAGTAACTTTTCAATGTTCTTTAAAAAACTAAGGGATTTAGATATTTCTCCCTCTACAAATCATAATATCATTAAACGATTCAGAATCTGGAGGAATTTCAGCCTAAACTGAAGAGACATAACTCTGATCCCTCAGATGGAACCAAATCAAGAAGCATCATTCATCAATGTCTGATAGAAGCTCATGGATTACTTTATCAAACCTTTATCAAGATCTATAATACAGAGTTACATTCACAAACCCCACTTACAATGTTACTGTGATAAAAACAAGCCTTATGTTAGAACCCCGACTTCTCTGGGCTTGGAGGCATCTGGGATGGACCATCACCCAGTGGGAACAGGGATTGGGCTTAGAACCATCAGGATAACAGAACTTTACTGGAAGAAATGGACACAGTGTGCTCAGGAGCAAAGATGAAAAAAAACAACCATCCAGACTGTTATCAGCAACAAGTCCAAAAACCAAGCTGTGTCATGGTACGGGGTCGGGTCAGAGCCCTTAAGCTTCCTTTTCCAGAGACGTCCCTGCATTTTTAACTGTTTACTAACATTTAGGGGACTGCTATGTGACCTTCTTTTTTAAACCTCCTTTTCATGAGCTTGTTTTGTCGTTTTATATGGACTATAACATATGACCTGTCGGTTCAGGGGTCAGGGTTCAGGTAGCACCAGAGAGCAGCAGCCGTCCAGCTGTTCTCTCTGGACGCTGCACACACACCAACACTGTTTTCGTTTGCTAATCCCCGTGTTCGGCACATGCGTGTGTTTGTGTTTGAGCCACCGCACACTTCACCAGCCCGGTCTGAACGGAGCCACGCTGCCCAAGGCGTCCACCTGTCACTTTCAGCCCGGGTTCAGTGGCGGCAGCTGCCAGGCTTTTAGTGTTTGAAAGCTTTTTGTTTCTGTACGTCATCTGTAGGGCTTTAGTTCTGCTGACACATCAGGTTTATATCGTCATGTGATGATTCAACTCACAGAGGGAGAATGATTCGTGATTCAGCAGTGTGTCCCACAAGTCCAGCACCATAAGACATTAAAAAGTGTTAAATTAAAGTGATTGATTACCACACAATTATTCATTTATATGGTTAGAGAGATACAAGGACAAATCTATGGGACACTACCAAGAGTCGGTCCTCTTTTTGCAGCTATAACATGTTCCACTCATATCTGCAGCACCATCAACATCAACGGCATCATGATAAGAACTCAGAGAGCCGTGCAGGAGGAGATCCAGAGGGTCGCCTCATTCCAAATATCGATGCTCATGAAGGGGAGGATTGAGGTCGATCAGGAGGCTGACGTTAAAGTCTCAGCTGTTCCCCACATGTCTCCAGAAGCGCAGGTTTGTCCAGCACCTTTTATTCTTCTCCAAAGAAGGATCTTCTTGTGCCTCTCCTCCACTGTTCCTATCGGACGTCCTCTCTCCAGTCTGAACTCTACTTGTCATGGGACCATGAACTGATAGCGAGAGCCCCTGATATGATCAGAGAGCTCAGCATCAGAAAGGTCACTGGACCATACATCCAGATGATCCGATTCTGCTTTGTTGAGAGCTTCAGGATGGACTGGCCTGAGCGATAGCGTCCCGTTTGCATTCATTCCTTCTCATTTCATCCTATCTGGGTCTGAATGACTGTAATCAGGACAGAAATCTCATGAGCTCACATTTGGAGAAACCAGTAAACCCATCAGCAAATCTTTACGGGCACTGGGACCAAATGCCGTGCTGGTGCTGGTTCCAGTGGTGTAGTCTTGGTTCCTGTGATCCACAGTCATTGTGTCAGTACTGGTTCCACAGCCAGTACCAGAACCATTACATACCTTTCTGCTGTAAAAGACATGGGACAAATCAGTGTGAGAAGTTAGGGCTCAGTCCAAGTCCTTAGGCTGGGATTGTGTGACACGACAGCGCCCTCTAGAGGACCCAAGCGGTTTGTTTTGTGGTAGATTCCTAATGCATGTACAGCAAATTAGTCTTCATTGATTTCTTTGTGATAAATCTATACTGGCATTGCAGTGGTGTTTGATATAATCAGGCAGAAGTACAGATCAGCATTAAGACCTTGTTCTGATGGTAGAAGAGAGTGGTCCAAAAGGTCCAGGGCTGAAGCTCGAGCACTGCAATGTGCCACAAGACATACAATGATTAATTAGTTGCAGGTCGCTCTGGATAAGTGTCTGCTAATTAACTAGATGGTTTTCCTTTTGTAGACCACCGATCACGTCAAGTGTCTACATTTAAGTCATTTAGCAGACACCGTTCTCTTACAACTGTTACAGTCTTACAGTCCAAGCAATGGTGGGTTCATGGTCTTACTCAATGACCCAACAGTGGCAGCATGGCTGAGGTGTGATTTGAACCACTTATGGGTGGATTCATTTGTGATTTTCCAGTGCTGGGGCCCGTGGTTCAGGTATTTAGAGCATTTGGCAGACCCCCTTACCCAGAGTGACGTATAAGTGCCCAAAAAATGAGGTCAGCTAATACCTGAATATACTGAACCACCAGGTTTTTCCAATGGATTTTTCTTCTCTAATTCCAAGATGATCCAATACCAGGATTCATCAGGCTCAAATTGTGAGAGAGTGGTTCAGACATCATTTATACACATGGATTGGCCACCACAGAGTCCAGACCTGAACCCCTTTGAGAATCTTTGGGATGTTCTGGAGAAGGCAGTGGGTCCAAATCTCCATCATCAATACAAGATCTTGGGGACAACAGAATTGGATCACCATTGAAAGCTCACAGGAAGGAAGTTCATACAAAGAAAATTAACCCAACATGCTTAGATAGCAAAGATTTAGGCAAAGGTGGAAGTTTCTAACTTTCCTGTCTTTCCATACAGATCCAAAGAAGCAAACTTTAAGGTCAGACAGCAGCTATGACTTGGTTAACTGTGCCCACTCAGGGGAAAAGGAAAAATGGAGCCAGTTGTCACCCATTACACAGCCATCACATCAGCACCAGTAATGAATAGCACTTTGGGGTAAAGGCAGCTTCTGAACAACTGGTCATGCCTTCCTGAGCTGAATGGATGTAGGTTAATAGGTCTGCTGTGTTGACTTTACGCTGAAGTCATGGTTAATGTGTGAGGAACAGGTGGACCGAGAGATCAACGGATCCGTCCTCTGATAGCTACTAACATTCCTCAGTTCCCACACAAGTCTATCCCAGAAGTTCAGCTGAACATCAGCACTGGTAAGGGACAATGCTTTACTAAGCCCACTGGATGGAGGTTAATAAGCCTGTGTTGACTTTATCTTGATGGAGTGGTGTAAAGCATGTCACCACTGGACTCTGGAGCAGTGTGGTCTGTGGAGTGATGAATCACTCTTCCCTATCTGGCATGCTGATGGATGAGTCTGGGTGTGGTGAATTCTAGAAGAACATTACTGCACTGTGCCAACTGTAAAGGTTAGTGGAGGACGGATTAAGCTATGGGGCTGCTTTTCAGAGCCTTAGTTGTGGTGAAGACAAATCTCACAAATCCTTTGGAAAACTAGGCAATAATTCCCACAGACAGTCCAAAATCTTGTAGAAAGCCTTCTCAGAAGAGTGGAAGCCACTAAAGCTGTACAAAGGGAACCGACTCTATATTAATGCCTGTGGGTTTAGGTAGGAATGTCATAAGAGCTCCTGTAGGTGTAACGTCCTAATGCGTTTGTGCTGCTGTGTTGACTTCATGCCAGAGTCACACTTAATGCTTGAGGAACAGGTGGAGAGCGAGGTTAACAGGTCCTTCCAGAGGAAAACCGAGCCGCCATCTGTCCGCTAATTCCCACCAGGTGGCCCCTGTCTGCTTGCATTACTGGACGAAGCGTACAGCGGCAGCATCAGAGCGAATCAGGGGTCTGAATCACAGCTTATAAAGTCAACAGAGCTTACAGGCAGTCATGAACCAGAAGGCTAATCTCCATTAGTTCAAGTCGGCTCTGGTTTTCAGTAAGCAAACAGGTAGAGGCTGTGTTTTCTCCAGGCTTTAGTTCTCCGTGGAATAGTCTAACAGAGGTTCTTAATGGTTTGTTCTGAGATGTTGAGCCCTTCTTGGTCAAAACTCTATTCTACATACAGGATATCAGCTTCACAGCCAACAGTTAGTAGGATGTTTGGGTGGAGGTGGAGCATCATCATCCTGGAACATCCTGGAATGGGTGTTCCCACTGCAGGACACATCTGGTCCTGTACAATTTGTTTCATGCTTGTCAGCTGTTACACAAACACACAAACCAATCCCTGGACCAAAATTTCCCTGAGATGCTGCCCGTACTGTTAGGGATCCTCCACCATGCTTAACAGTCGGCAGCAGACATTATGGTTCCAAAGCTTCCCACATGTTTTCCTAAAACATAAACCGATCCAGATGTGAGAAATATTGTGAGGCTCATCAGATCTCATTCTATTAGTTTTTGTTCACTCATCCAGGTTTAGGTTATAGGAACCATTACTGCCAGATGCAATAGCCATATATAATAACTCACCTCTGTGCTGGGAGGGGAGACTCCTCCTCTCTGTTATATTCATCATTCAGCATCACAACATGACTAAATATGTGAAGCTTCATCTAAGCCACATTTTTTCTGGTTATTAAATTTATTTTCCACTGTGTTTCTTAATTACATTTTTTACTGTCTTTCTTTACTTTAATTTTATTTTTTATTATATTTCATAATTTTATTTTTAGTTGTTTTTTAACTTTTATTTTCTACTATGTTTCTTATTTTTATTTTCTACTGTGTTTTATAACTTTATTTTCTATTGTAGTTCTTAATTTTATTTTTTATTATATTTCATGATTTTATTTTTAGTTGTTTTGTAACTTTTATTTTCTACTATGTTTATTATTTTTATTTTCTACTGTGTTTCATAACTTTATTCTGTTTTATTTCTTAATTATATTTTTATTACATTTCATAATTTTATTTTTAGTTTGTTTTGTAACTTTTATTTTCTATTGTTTCTCATTTTTATATTCTAATTTATTTCATAAGTTTATTTTCTATTGTAGTTCTTAATTTTATTTTTTATTATATTTTGCAGTTTTATTTTTGTTTCTTATTTTTATTTTTTACTGTCTTTCTTTATTTTCTATTGTATTTCTTAATTTTATTTTTATTATATTTCATAATTTTATTTTTAGTTTGTTTTGTAACTTTTATTTTCTACTGTGTTGCATAACTTTATTTTCTATTTTAGTTCTTATTTTTATTATATTTTGCAGTTTTACTTTTGTTTCTTATTTTTATTTTTTACTGTCTTTCTTTATTTTCTATTGTAGTTCTTAATTTTATTTTTATGACATTTCATTATTTTATTTTTAGTTTGTTTTGTAACTTTTATTTTCTACTGTTTCTTATTTTTATCTTCTACTTTATTTCATAAGTTTATTTTCTATTGTAGTTCTTAATTTTTTTTTTTTTTTATATTTTGCAGTTTTATTTTTGTTTCTTATTTTTATTTTTTACTGTCTTTCTTTATTTTCTATTGTAGATCTTAATTTTATTTGTATTATATTTCGTAATTTTATTTTTAGTTTGTTTTGTAACTTTTATTTTCTACTGTGTTTAATAACTTTATTTTCTATTGTAGTTTTTAATTTTATTTTTATTATATTTTATAATTTTATTTTTAGTTGTTTTGTAACTTTTATTTTCTATGTTTATTATTTTAATTTTCTACTGTGTTTCATAACTTTACTCTCTATTGTATTCCTTAATTATATTTTATTACATTTCATAATTTTATTTTTAGTTTGTTTTGTAACTTTTATTTTCTACTGTTTCTTATTTTTATATTCTAATTTATTTCATAAGATTATTTTCTGTTGTAGCTCTTAGTTTTATTTTTTATTATATTTTGCAGTTTTATTTTTGTTTCTTATTTTTATTTTTTACTGTCTTTCTTTATTTTCTATTGTAGTTCTTAATTTTATTTGTATTATATTTCGTAATTTTATTTTTAGTTTGTTTTGTAACTTTTATTTTCTACTGTTTCTTAACTTTATTTTCCATTGTAGTTCTTAATTTTATTTTTTTTCATATTTCGTAACTTTATTTTTTAGTTTTTTTAAATTTTTTTAAATATTTTCTACTGTATATCTTATTTTTATTTTCTACTTTGTTTCTTAACTTTATTTTTTATTGTAGCTCTTAATTTTATTTTTTTACTATATTTCGTAATTTTATTTTTTTATTTGTTTCATAATTTTTATTTTCTACTTTGTTTCTTATCTTTGTTTTCTATTGTGGTTCTTAATTTTATTCTTTATTTTGTTTTGTAATTTTTATTTACTAGTGCAGTTCTTAATTTTACTTTCTACCATGTATTTTTAACTTCTTAACTTCTTTATCTGTTTTGCATTGTGATTCCTAATTTTGTTTTTGTACTGCGTTGTTGTTTTTGTTTTATAGTGTGGCTCTTAATTAAATACATTTTATTGTGCTTTTTTAATTTTTATTTTCTACTGTGGTCATTTTTTTATTTTCTATTGTTGTTCTTGATTTTAGTTTCTATCATTCGATCATTGAGTTCACATAAAAAATGTAATTGGCAAAAATTTCTAAAATATAGTTTTTACTCATTGTGGGATATTGAATGCAGAATGATGCCCTAGTTCATATAGCAAAATGTGAAAAAAGTGAAAGTGTATTAAGACTTATTCTTATTCATAGAAATGTATTCTAACTAAGTGGCTGGTACCCTCTTTGAACAAAAGCATGTTTTAACGAACAGTTAACCGTGTTCAAAAATGTAGTGCTCTGGAAACTGCAGGCTATTGAAATAAACTGAAAACCTTTACCCCTGTTTCTGGTGTAATTGCTTTGTCCACAAACTTTTGCCAATGTAGTGTACCTGAGTCTAGGTGCACCATCACGAAAGTCCTTACATGAAACAGCCTTGCTTCCTCCACCGGGTCTTTGAGAGCTGTTTAATCTCATTAGATATTTTCTCCCTCAGTTTCAGCCTCCTTGTTTTCTGTAGCCGCTCTAAACTTACCGGATGGCCAAGTCGAACATTGCCTTCAGGTTCTTCTGACTTAAAGCTGAGCACTCGTAGAAGGCTGCAGCATGGAGGTATTGGGCTCACAGCCAGGCCTCGTCCTCACTCATGGGTCGCTCTTGCTGCTGTACCAACCGAATCAGGACCTGTATGTCCTCATGGCCCATTTCAGGCACCCAGCGCTTCCTCAGACCACGACGCTGTAGTGGAACAGGAAGAGGTCTGCATCACTGTAACAGAATCTGCGCAGACGCTCAAACGTGTCCTCCAGATGGCAGTAGATAGAAAAGACGTCATGAGAAGGAGACACTTAGGTGGGGTATCCCACATCCCACACTTGAAGGCAAAGGAAGCCATGGATTCAGTAAAATTGCAAGATCGTGCTGGATAACACGGAACATCGTGGATTTCACACCAGCTTGTGGAGTAGCTCGAGTGCACGCTGTTATTACAGCAGCAGGGGGAACATACCAAATATTAGTCTGTTCTGGACTTTGTCAAAATAATTTTTTGAAAGATTCAGCTTTTCACTCGTAACATTGGCTAATGTTAATGTTCATGAGTCCACCTTCAGAAGAACACTGAACAACAATGGTGTGCATGGCAGGGTTACAAGGAGAAAGCCACTGCTCTCCAAAAAGAACATTACTGCTGGTCTGCAGTTTGCTAAAGACCTAGGGTAAGCAAGGGTGAGGTGGGGTGCCTAGCTTGGGATCTGGGGCAGCGTTCTTGCAGCCTTTCACATTCAATGGGAATCTGGTATGTTCGTATATTCATATATGCGCCTGCTTGTGCGTGTTAATGCACACACCTAGACAGGTGTGGTTGTGTGCACGCACGCAGGCATACAGACACACACCCAGTTGCACGCATGCATGCATGTATACACATACAAATATGCAAAATTGTTCAGATTTCTGGCCCATGCATATACGGTGCTGATATTGCTTTGCTGCTTTGGTTTGTGTGCTTGTGTTCTGGTTTTGTCTTTTAGATGCAGCAGTTGTTGCTAGGACGCCCTTTGATATTGATGCAGCAGTTTTTTTGGACAGATTTTTTCTTTTTCTTTTTCTTTTTTTCTCTTTCTTTCTCTTTCTTTTCCTTTTTCTTTTCTGTTCCCCCTCCACCTGTCAGTTTCAGTTTGATTGTGTAATGTTTGATTAAATAAATAAACACAAAATGTTAAGTAACAAGAGGAACTTGTAATGAGCTAATAAAGTTCCACTTAGCAAAGCAAATGAGTCTGGCACAACACGGCACTCAGAGTTATATTGTGTTCACTAAGTTGCTGGACATGATAGGTTAAAAAAAAAGATCATGTGACCAAGCCAGAAGGTTATTAGAAGAATATTTTGTGGATGGATGAGACTAAAATAGAATTTTTTGGTTTAAATGAAAAGTGTTATGTTTGGAGAAAGTAAAACACTGCATTCAGCATAAGAATCTTATCCCAACTGTGAAACATGGTGGTGGTAGTATCATGGTTTGGGTCTGTTGTGCCTCATCTGGGCCAGGACGGCTTACCTTCATTGATGGAACAATGAAGTCTGAATTATATCAGAAAATTCTAAAGGAAAATATCAGGACATCTGTCCATGAACTGAATCTCACCTACACGCCTGCAGTTAGCATGTTCTCCATTTGGCTCCGCAGTACAGATATCTGCCGCCTAACATCTGTTCTTATTAAACACATGGGGCGTCAGTGTGAGCAGACTGAATGCTGAGCTCCTTATAAGATGAGCCGGTGTTACCACTCGGTTGAATCGGTTCAGTACTGGATCTGTTCTCCACACAGCTGTGTGTTGGTTTCTATTTAAAAAGTGATTTCTATTTGTGACGCACCACAGAGGAGAAATGAGAACTGCGTCTTTGCAACGCAGCCACCGGAGGGAGGTAAATGTTCTTGCTTCTCAGAGCCTTGCTTCTCAGTTCCCATTTTCTTCTGAAACAAGTGTCATACCCATGTCATGAATGCAAAGTCACAGCGTTGCGCTGTCACATAAAAGACAGTTTCTCATTCCATAAAGAATCTATGTTTGTGAGTGTGTGTGTGTGTGTGTGTGTGTGTGTGTGTGTGTCTGTGTGTGAGAGAGAGAGAGAGAGAGAAAGAGAGAGAGAGAGAGAGATAATATGAAGAGTAAAGATCAATATGGTGATATAGCATCAAATTGAAAGTTTTGCTTTAAAATTATTCACCTTGGAGGTATGAAATCGCTCATCATGGCGAATTACTTTAAAATAACTGTGATCTCACTTCCAAAAACAAAGTCTAGTGTTACGCCGTCTTAGCACTAACCAAACTATCTGACAGGCAGATGTTAAACTCAGCCCTAAATCTGCTGTGCTGAGCCGAAAGCTTTGGGGAATGATAAAAGCCTCCCATGTATCTCTGACACAGATGCCACATGTGTGAAAGATGTCAGACTGCGTCTCTGAATAAATATGGGGTCAAATGATAAACGGTGTCAGTCCTAGTGGGGACGCCCGTTAGCCGCTGACAGCTGAAAGGCACTGTTGCTGCGGGAGACTGAGGCGTGACGTGATCGTTGCTCAGGAACCCGGACTCCCTGATGTGGCCTTGCTGTCGCTCGGGAAACGACGTTTGAGTTTGTACAAATAGCTTGCTTTTATCACATTATTGATATTTTAGTGCAGGTGTAATTTGGTTTGTTGTATAATCATTGTGTGCTTTTGTGCATTTGTGGTACATGTACAGGCACTGGGAGAGGAGGCTGGTCAAGGAAACAGTCACCCCTGCCAGCCCTGAGCCTGGCATCCTGTCCAGGGTACGATTACGCCAGCACCCTGTAGTCTCTCTGTAGAGTGACTAGGTTAAAAAAATTAATTTTAGGGTCTGTTTGCCATCCTTCCGTTTAAAAAACTCCTCCAGCCCACAAGAGGGCAGCCTGTGAGTCATTTCTGTTGCGTATGTAATGTTGATGTGGATCTTGGAGCTTGGTAACCATCTGTGGTTAGTGCTTTTGTCTCACAGTTCCAGATACTTGTGTGCATTTTGCATCTTCTCCCCGGGTCTCCCCAAAGACAACCACTAACGTCAACTGGCTTCCACGAAATTGTCACTGTTAATGAGCACTACGTCTTTGCATACCAGAGTTAAATGTGATTGTATGTCACAGACCTGTGTTCGTTTCACAGTTTCTGCACGCTTCTCAGTTCACCGCTCTCTCCTACTTGCATCGTAAATACAACAGGACGGGTTGCACTATCACATAAAAGACAGTTTCTTGTTCTATACATACAGCACTGTTCAAAAGTCTTAGGCCACTGTTAGTTGTGTTGTTTTTGTAATGGTGTAATGACTATCCATAACATATTGTCGATGATTGGACCCAAAAACTTCAAACTTGATCTTTATTCCAGTCTATTTTAGCCTTTACACCCTGCCAATCTTCCAAAAAAGTTATTACTTGACTGCTTCTCTTCTTCACAACAATAGTCATTCTACACACCACCATCCGATGCTGCCTGGCCACGCTCTCCCCTGCCACAAC
>JAVSBU010029354.1:0-14589 GCA_033118015.1 Loricariichthys derbyi
AGTGGTGCTGTGGTGCCGCGCCGCTAGAGGGCGATACAACCTCCTCCAGCGGTACGGGCACTGGATGCTAGGAAGAGAGAGAACTCGATTCATAACAACTGTACAGCAGTTCTCACTGTTTTCCTTTCAATTGGCTGTTAGTGCCAAACAAACGACAAATGCCAAAACAAATGTTTCTCCTCAAAATGCATCAAGGACCGAATTTAACACGTCATATTATAGCTAAGTTATATGTCAATCTATGGTTTGACTTTATGCTACGTCTGCTATGTCGCTTTGGACTTAGATGTTAGATGTAAACTGGACTGGTCTTCATTAAAATGCAGAAAGAAAGTCATGTATATGCAACAAATCCTTATACAGTTTCTATAATTAGTTCAGCCTAAGGATAGACTATTACCGTAATATTTGTTGAGGTGTTTGAGAACAAAAGACTCCTGTCTTTCACAAAGGCCACATTCCTAACGAGCCACCACTGGAAAGTTAGCTTCCTGAACGAGCCACACCTCCCCCTGTTTCTTCTACCACGATTGTCTTGTTTGGCTCATCCTGTTTAAGATGGTCATCAGGTTTTCATATCAGTATTTCTCCTGTGACCGAGGAACATCTGAGGTCTTATTATTCTGGTCCAGTCAGGAGTCCCTGATTATCAACCTATAAAAACTAGGCAAATCCACAAGAACACAAAGAAGGAGCAGTCCAGGGTTTGGTTTCTGTTGCAGATATTTTTCCATGGATACTTCAACGTTACAACACCCAAGTGGTCATTAGAATTGGGGATCATTACTGACGCTCCCTGTTCTGATATAACATCTGCTATTCCATTACTGCCAAAAATATATTGACTGATTTGTCAATGTAGACTAATAATTCTATTTTCTTGCTTACTCTCCCTTTGCATCCACAATCGGGAGAGCAAGAGGACATAATTAGCCTTGCTCTCTGGGAGGGAAGCCTTCCTGCTCCATTGAGCAAGGCAAGCCAATCATTTGAATCATCTACAACACCATTCATCTGGTATTGTTGTTACATGAGAAGCAGTAAAAGATGTGGAGGATGTCATCAAGTGACTTAGAGGAAGCTTGAGCATCTCAGATGGTAGCAGTTGAATAGGAATAAGTTTTGGCTTGGTAAGTGATGGTGCTGCACGTCTCCATGTGTCCAGATTCGATTCCGTTTGCAATGTGGCCTCTGCATCTGCATGACGTTCCTCTAGTTATTTGAGTTACCCACCAACCTCTCAACTATATTACAATAGGTGTATTGGCTTCTCTAAGTTCCCTAGGTGTGAGGGACTGTTATTAATGAGTTTGATGTCCTGTGATGGACTGGAGCTCTTACATTCAAAAACAGATTTTAATCACGTTTATCCTCACATCACTGATGAAGTTCTATATAGGTGTGTATTGTTAAAGTTAGCTTTGCTGGAGGACAAAGTGTCTGTTGGTTGTGCAGGTATGTTTTGTCTCATTTGCACCTCATTCAGACCTGCTGAGTTTGTTCCCCAGAGGGCTTGTAGGTCACAGTCTGCGGCTAGAACTGCACTAAAATATTGTAGCTCACGGGTATTTTATAGGACCTCAAAACACCTTAAAATCATAGCTTACAAGAATTTGTTAACCTGTGTTTTTTTGCACGTGTATTTGCTTGGTTTGTCTATGTTATCTAAAGCTATAGCTATTCTAATGTGAACCATTATAACAGTAACACAGCCCCAAGTTCACTGTGTTCAAACAAGTGAACTAAGCCTTTAGTTTGAACACAAACCAGGAAATACTGTATTTGTTCTTATTCAGAGAAACCCTTTCCTCAACTAACTTTTTTTATTCATTCTAAGAGTCATTTTGCTCCTAAATAGGTTCTAGAATTTCACAATGGTTCCAGGACGCTTCTGCATTTGTTTGGTTTCAGTCTGCAGGAACGTTTCCTTAATAGGCTCCATAATAGATGACAAACAAGCGATTATTAATCTTTAAATCACAGCTCCTACAGTCTTAACATAAACGCTCATCAAGACGATGTTTGTGTATTGAAACTGAGGGAAGGGGGAGTGCACTCCCTAAAAATAACTTATGGAGAAGTATTTGAGCGCTGCAGCCTGTGGGAGAAGGAGTGCTGTGTCCTGGCTGAGAGAGTGGTTTTAGAGCAAGCAAGGGGAAAGCAAGAGTGAGAGAGTACGTAATTAAAGGTAAAATTTAGCATGGGATTCCACTCCGAGGAGGCCAAGCAGTGAGTCACAGAGAGCAGGTTTGTTTTCTGGGTCGGGTAGGAGGATGGGCATCAGCTGCTCCTCACATGGAGAAGAGAAAATCCTCTGTTACAACAAAGGAGGAGGGTTCAAGTATTGTGCCTTCTGGCTAGTCTCATCTTCAGAGGAATATATTTTTTATTCCTTAGGATATGTGAAAAGTTCTGGAGTGATCTTATTACAGGATTCCTCTTCCTGTGCCAACACAAACATGCCGAGAAAGCTGCACACTCATTCCTCACAGTGCCAACTTTCATGCATTTAAGAAGTTCATCAGTTCCATTACATTACGGTGTGATCTAAGATTCATTTCAGAGCAGTGCGTGTCCTCCAATAGTTTACATTCCATGAGTGGAGTGAGACAGGAACCTGGTTGCCAGGTGAAACCAAACAGTAACAGACAGAAGATGGATAATGAGAGTCTTTGAGTGGTGTGGAACGTGATGCTAGCCATGTCTCAGGGGCACATTCTTTGGGGCTGTTTTACTCGTTTGTGATAGGTAAGGACATGAACACAGCGTAGTTTTATGTAGAGCAGCATCACAAACAGACAGCTGCAGGAGGACATGCTAACACTTTCCTTTAGTTAATGTTCTAAATTCACAGCACATTTTATCCTGATAAAGAGTTCTTTAGCCCAATTTTTAGCTCATTTTTAGCCCCAACTGTGTCTTTGCTCAATGTGCATGTCACATTTTCAGCACACTTTGTGTTCCCTGCTCTCTTCGGAAATATTTACCTGCATCATATATACACAAAAGGATACACATTGCACTGGCACATAAAAGACAGATATTTCTCATCCTATAAGAGTGTGCAAGAGAGAGTAAACACAAGGTAAGTCTCATGATGACAGGTAAGGCGGATGGATGTAAGCGCCCGACAGTCGTGAGCGCTGCCCGCGGATGGCGATAGGGATAAGGTGGCACAGAGGGGAGGACGCTGTCACTACACTGGCTAAGGGCCCTATAAAAGCACCTCTGTGCTCCTGCACTTACACCACCTCCCCCTTGTGCCATATGCAATCACTCCTTTTAACATCTGCTTCTGCAACCCATTTTTTCACACGTTCACTGCACTGTACCACCTCTTCTCAATCTATAAATCCCATCACACACCCCGTAGGCATTTATGGCTCGATCATCATCGTCATGCAATGCCATCTGCAGGAGACTGAATATAATAGCACCTTAAATGTGCACAATGATTAAGTTCTTGTCCGTAGAGTGTATTTGATACGGTGTTTGGACAATGTCCAGATCACATAACGTGCAGTCTCGTAGAATTTATCATGGATGATAAGTGGTGCATACCTACACGTTCTTCATGATGTTTATGTTTATGCATTTAAGTGGGAACATCAAATTTACAGTATTTGATTACATTTATTTTTCCACAGGAATATACTGACATCCAGAGACTTCTATCCTTGCTATAGAAACCATGCTCAGTCATTACACTTCCTGAACCTTTCTAAATAAATATTACACCCAACAAACAGAAAGGAGAGCAGACACGTCAGATATAATTCTCCTGCACAGAGGCATAATGGACTTCTTTGGGTTTCTTGACATAGTGCTTATCAGTAGATTTGTCAGAGTCCTTGGACTGTTTACACAGTAATGGTGCAATAACTATCAGAAAGGGAAAGAGCAAACCTGGAGTCTTTATTTATTTCATTATAAAGTTTTATCTGCATTGTTATATATGTATTATATAGGATTTAAATATATATTTATATATATATACAGTCGTTAGACTGCAGGATTCTCCTTTAGCTCACGGGTAAAGGGAAGTCACTAAATATTTGCCACTGAAGCCTATAAAATGTAACTATATTAAATATATTATTTAATTGAATTTAATTTATTATTTAAATATATTAAATATATTATTTAAAAATATCAGTTTTTTTGTCACAACGAGAGGTCTTCTTCGTCGTGGCATACGGTTCCCGCTCTGCTGGAGGAGGCAGTAGTGCCCTCTCGCGACGCGGCACCACAGCGCATAGTAATTCCATTCAGATGTGTCCTGCTCTATTTAAGGCCCTGAAGAAGATCCGAATGCGAACGGCAATGTGGCTACCATCAGCCCATCACGTTTATACGGCGCGCCGCTCGTATTTCGGATCTGAGGGCGGTGCGCTGTGGTGGGACTTGGGATGCACACTATACTGGTAATATGAGGCTTTTGGAAGCAGATGAAGTTCATCCCTGCATGTGCGTGGCACCTAGCGTGGAGGCTAGGTGCAGAGCCTGTGGCACCTAGCATGCGAGGTTAAGTGCAGAGTTGTGAGGCACGTCCCGGCCCTTGCCTACCTTAGGGATGACGGTACCACCTGCTCTTGGTAGAGGGCAGGTGGAGTAGGGGCAGGAGCCCTGAAGTTATGTCAGGCTTTCTATTAGACAGGGAGGGACATACCGAGCCCCCCCGGTGCCTGTAGGGTGCCCAGCTCCGGTGGGCAGCTGGCGGGACGCGTCCAGGAGAGGCGCGGCCAGGCGCGTCGGCTGATGGTGAGAGACACCCAGGAGTGGTGTTCCCAGCGGCGCCCGTCCACCGGAGTGCGGCGTCCTCTGGTCTGGGGCCTGCCTGGGGCTCCGCCCCTGCAGGGCTATTTGGGACGTGTCCTCACGGCCTCGTGCATCCCAGTTCGCACAGGCCTGGGGGTCAGTCGGTTTTGGCTGTGTGTGTGTTTTGGTTGATAGGTGTTGTGTGTGTCTTTTGTTAAATAAAGCACCTTTTATGTTATTCCACTGTCCTGCGTATGGGCCCTTTTGTGTTCAAACTCCCCAGGGTGTGACATTTTTCAATACTGCATGCAAATTTATTATTTTCTTGTTGTATTATAATAAAGAGACTGAGAAATAATTATACTTGGCAATTACACCATTGGTAAAGAGATGGTTATCTACACTAATGCTTGTCTCAGACCTTTACACTGTACTGGGCTTTCATACATTTTCACCTCCAACAAGTCAGTTTAGCAAATTTATTTCCCACTGCCTTAAACCAAAGTCCATAAATAAATGTTTTGGTCCAGAACTTGCTTCACTTGCACAGAGTCCTGGCATTGGCTATATCAGTGACCTTTGAGATGAATTGGAATTCCATCTGTGAGACAGGGCTTACATGTATTGTAAAGACTGAAGGTAGCTCTACCAGCAAATAGGGACAAACTTAATATTATTACCCATGTTTTTTAGACATAATTATTTAGTGTCTACAATCTTTTTATTCTATATTGTATATTAACTAGATAGGAGATGTGCTGAATGTTTAATTTAGGAATCATGATTTGTGTCTTGTGAAGAAAGCTCAGGATGTTATTAATAGCGAACATCTTAAATCCTTAAACCGAGCTTCCTTTAGTCACTTGTAGTCCTCAGGCCTGGTTTCCTGGTATTATCTTATTTGTCATATCTTTCAAAATATTGCTTCCTGTGGAATAATCCTTCATGCCAATCATTCTCTTAGCACACGTGCATTCTCCTACATAAGTGTGCATGCATTACCTGTCTGCGGTTGCACATACCTTCCTATGCTGCCATTCAAATATTTCCACTTTCCTCCATTTGTCTTTGTCCCATGCACGCCTAGAGCCAGCTATGAACTCACCGAGGACTGTCAATTTTTTCGAGCTAAAAAGAACATTTATAACTAGATAAAACTGGATGAAAAACTATAAGAATTTCTTCGCTGAAATAAGTGCAATAAGTGAAATGTTGGTGTCTGCTGTATTTGATGTCACAACCACAGACATCAACAGTATCACTGATCCTATGATCCTATCACTATCCTTTACATTACATCTTATGGGGAAATTTGCCTCTGAATTTGAACAAATTGAGTTCAAATGGGCTTCTGGAACCAATGAAGTTAAGAATTAAGAATTCTGAGGTTCCACTGTGCTTTGATGCTCTAAATTGGGCACTTTTTAAGATTCAATAGTATTTTTCTGTGAGGTCTCGTTGGATTTGGTTTGTTCAAATTAGCAGAAATATGTAATGTTTGTGTTAACATCTTTTTAGTTTGAAGATCTAAATGGGAGATGGAGATCAGGACCCAACTTCTGACAGCTTCATGAATAATGGTAGATTTTATTAACTCAAAGATAATGGTAACTGTGGAACAGCAGACACAAAATGATAAACAACATAATAATAAGAAGGAGGAAATCAAAAAGCCTTACCGGTTAACCAGCCCCCAGAACCGGCGAGGGTAAGGCACATGGGGACGGCGAGGTCATGTCTGGAGTACCGTGGACTCATTTTTACAACTGACCTACTGAACCAGTCAGCCATGCATCATGGACCCGTTTTCACAGCTGGTGTACCGAGCCGGTCAGCCATGTATCATGGACCCGTTTTCACAGCTGTTGTACCAAGCCGGTCAGCCATGCATCATGGACCCATTTTTACAGCCGTTGTACCAAGCCGGTCAGCCATGCATCATGGACCCGTCTTTACAGCCGGTGTACCGAGCCAGTCAGCCATGCATCATGGACCCGTTTTCACAGCCGGTGTACCGAGCCGGTCAGCCATGCATCATGGACCCGTCTTTACAACCAATGTACTGAGCCAGTCAGCCATGCATCATGGACCCGTTTTTATGGCCGGTGTACCGAGCCGGTCAGCCATGCATCATGGACCCGTTTTTATGGCCAGTGTACCGAGCCAGTCAGCCATGCATCATGGACCCGTTTTTACGGCCGGTGTACCGAGCCGGTCAGCCATGCATCATGGACCCATTTTACGGCTGGCCTACCGCACAGGCCAACCACACTGGGGTATGGCAGGCAATCTTGATGAAAAGGATGGGTCCGAAGGGTGGGCCGAACTGCACCGAACACTAACAACTATGCCCTACCATACCTCAGGCCTTTTGACCTTACGCATCCTCCCTTTTTTGCGGCAGAGATGGTACCTCTGTCTCTATCTCCCTCGCAATGCCACATAGCACTTCCCGAATTCAATAGTTCTAAACGGGCGAGATAGCACTTCCCAAACACAATGTTGCTTATCTTGCTGTGGTATTGCAGATGTGGTGCCGCAAAATGGGTGGAGCACACCAGTTTGAAACATGCCTTACGTCGGCATGATGGTAGTAGTAAATCCGTGCGGCACTAAAACCTAATGATGCACGCCTCGGCACTCAGCTCCAGGACCGGAGTGATGATGGACAGTGAGCGCTCTGGTTTGGATCTGTGTACATCATCAATGGTACTGCGCCGGCTTCACTCCGAAGTCGCCCCTTTAAAGAGTGAAAAACAGCTGAGACCGCTTAGTGTGCATCAGCGCCATGCCATAGTGAGCATGAGCAACTTCCCTGCCATTTCACGCCTGCACAGTCCCCTACTGGAGGGGTGTGAACATTACTGGGACTGTTACAATGACTGTATATATAATTATTAGACAGGCACTGTATTCTGGGCATGGGTGGCACAGTGGTGCAGTGGTTAGCACCTCACAGCTCTGAGATCTCTGGTTCTATGCTGACCCTAGGCTCCACCTGGAGTCTCCTCTGCATGTCCTCCCCATGTCTGTGTGGGTTTTCTCCAAGTTCTCTGGTTACCTCCCACATTCCAAAAACATGTGTTAGGTTAATTGATGTTTCCAAAGTGCCCTTAGTGTGTAAGCGTGTATGAGTGTGTAAGTCTGTGCACGATGATGGATTGGCACCCTGTCTAGGGTTGTTCCTACCTTGTGCCCTGTGTCACCGACTAGGCGTTGGCTCTACCGCAACCCTAACTAGGATTAAGCGGATAAAACAATAAATGAATGAATGGATGTACTTTGACCTACCAGGTGTGACTGACTGTATATGAGGGAGCTCTCACAGTCAGGAGATGATCTTCCAGCATTGCGACAAGGATCCCTACCCACAGCCATCCAGGGAATGGATAGAGGGATATTTAAGGTCATATTTAAGTAAATATATTGAGGAAGAACTTTTTGTAATAACTCGAATGTCACAACAATAAATAAAGTGATACACGACACAGTGATGTATCAGAGCAGGATTATTAGCTGAAAACCTTTGAGTGACTCAGTAGTAACAGTTTGAGTGATCCAGTTCACCGATAGTCATCTGCTATGGCTGAGTTCTGCTGGAAAATAGTTGGAGGGGCCTGTCATGATCAGGAGATTTTCCACTGAATGGTAACCCTTGTCAGAATCTCAGAATGCAATCTTTCCTTGGACTTGTCAGGACTATCACTTTCATTCCAGTTAAATCCATGCTCATCATAATTCTGTTAAATAGGCCATCTTATTTATCTCCATGCGGAGCCCCATCACTGAAAAATGTTGCCTCAAGTGTAACATGTGTATGTTTAATGTAACGTCTGTTACAAACCTACTGCAACACAGCACAAGTGAGGGGGTTCTTCTTATGCAGTAAATTAAGTTTACCATTGTGTTTGGTTAATTCTATAACCCATTACATAAACCCTGTGTCATCACACTGACAGAAACATG
This sequence comes from Loricariichthys derbyi, assembly GCA_033118015.1. Taxonomy (NCBI): domain Eukaryota; kingdom Metazoa; phylum Chordata; class Actinopteri; order Siluriformes; family Loricariidae; genus Loricariichthys; species Loricariichthys derbyi. Next base: position 8,725 of record JAVSBU010029354.1, read on the forward strand.
CCATAAACGCTGGGCTATCATGAAAGTAAATATCCACAATATCCACAAATTTTGAGGTCCGGAGACTGGCTAGGGCAGTCCAGGACCTTGAAATGCTTTTTACGGAGCCACTCCTTTGTTGTGTATAAACTTAATCCTTAGATAATTTCCTTTCCGCTGTTGCCTTAGGCTTGCTCAATTTGGGATTGGCCTTAGGCATTAGATGATAATATAAAAATCTAAAGCTGCTTTGAGACAATGCTCCATTGTAAAAAGCACTAGAGAAATGTGAAGTAAAACATGCTTTTGAAACATAGCATGCCAGAAAAACAAGGGGAGAAAAAAAATCATCTTTGCAAAGCACCCACCAGAGCGGCCTGTCACAGTTTCTTCATGCTCCACATTCCCTGTTCTCTTAGGTACATGAAAGGAGTTTCAAATTATATCTGTAATGAGTGGAGCTGCTTCTGGAAGCAGTCTCCCTCATGGGTTCTTTAGGCGGCTGCGCTGCGATTAGCGGGTCTTTATTGCCAGCGGCGCTGATGCATGCCTAATTGAGAGCAGCTGTGCTTAGGCTTTATAAGGTAGAGGCAGGTATTAGAGCAACGAGCTGGCATTGCAGCGTTTACGCTCTGCATGGGAAGGATCCCATGCCACTCTTGCTCCAGACCTGGCTTCTGCCTTTGGAGTGGTGTGCACAGCGGAGCTAGAAGGTGCACTATACTCATTCTGTTTATACTTGTGTTTTAGATCCTGTATCGTTGGACCGAGGCACGTCCTATTGCTAGAAGCCCAAGGGAGTTAGGGCTGAAGGTACGATCTGCCCTTTGAAGAGGGTGGTTGGAGTATGAGCCAGAGCCCAGAGGTAATGATAGGCCAAGTAGACAGCGTAGGGAAAGAGGAATCCCCCCTGGGCCCACTGTCTGGTTGTGTTGGTACGGCCAGGGTGGTAGGCACCACCGGTAGCGGTACAGGAGAAATCCCCCGGTGAGGACCACGCTGGCGATAGGGACACACGTTGAAACTAATCATATTCAGTAGATACAGTTTAGTGGAATTCAATGAGTTAAGCTAATGCAAGTCTTTGGACTGTAGGGGGAAACCGGAGTAAACCCACACAGACATGGAGAGGACATGCAAACTCCACACAAAAAGGACCCAGACCTGGGATCGAATCCCAGGCCTTCTTGCTGTGATGAAAAGATGCTTCTCACTGACCCACCATGCCACCTGGGACATGATATGGTGTACAGATAATGTTCAGATTGCATAATGTACAATTTCATGGATGTTAAGCAATGTATAGCTGAATAATGCTGTTTTCAGAAATGTTTAAAGCAAATGAAAGAATTTCAAACAATCTGGTGATGTGGATTAGACCCAGTCCCTACTCTGGGAAGAATTTTACACAACTCTGTAATCAACGGACCTCAGTTTGCCAGAGGTAGGATATGAGCCAGAGTGGCTCAGTAGGTTGGGGACTGGTTCCTTAGACCTCCTTGGCTCATATCCTAACTCTAGCAAGGTGAGGTCAAGGCTTTTCCTAATTATTAATTCTGTGTATTCTCAAATACTGACAGTCGTTCTTGGTGTGCAAACTTCTGATCAATGAACGTAGAAATCTGGTAAAGAAAATCAGGATTTTCTTCAGTGTGAATAAACCAAGTATTACACATTATATGCAATTTATCATGAATATTCTATGGGACTGTACACAGGTACAGAGCTGTATTAGTTCATGAGAACTGCCTGTTGTGTTTAGTCAGGAAGTTGCCACTGATGAGGATATCACTGACATTGTTTACATCAGGCAGAAGGAAGCATGTCTCTGCATTCTACATACTCCATCCCGTCTCTGGAATTTTCATTATGCTTAGCATAATCAGGGTTATGATACTTTGTTCTACACTAATGTATTAACCTGACAACCTGACATCAATTGTTTTGTTTTGTTTGTTTGTTTGTTTGTTTGTTTGTTTTTTGTTGTTGTTTTTTTGTTTGTTTGTTTTTTTGTAAAAAGTTTTGCAAGGTTCTGGTTAAGGTCCAAAAAAATTATTTATTATGAACCATTGTACCTCTGTATAGGCTCACCAAAATGTGGTCAATATATAGCACCTACCTGGAAGTCTCTGCGTGATATTATTCCCCCAATCTCCTCATTTTAAAAGTCAGAGTATTTATGCCATCCACAATGGCACTGTTCCTGCAAGCTGGGGACTGTAGTGGCCTAGAGGTTAATGTATTGGACTATCACCCAGAAGGTCCAGGGTTCAAATCCCACCTCCACCAGATTTCCATTGTTGAGTCCTTGAGTAAGACCCTTAACCCACAATTGCTTGAATTGTAAGAATGTATAAATTGTAAGTCACTCTGGATAAGGGCAAAATACCATAAATGTAAAGCTGCACTGGTTTAGCCACTCCCAAAATTTGGACCCATAAGTCTTAGTAACTATTAGCCCACAACATGTTCGCAGTATCCATTTGATGCTGACGTCATACGTAAACTGGTGAAGGTTGTGGAAGTTTCAGAGTCTACAATGGATACACTCTGAATAAACTGTGTACAGGGTGTCACTTCATCACATGCTTTGAATTATTTGCTGTGATCACCACTCGCACCACTAGAGGGCCCTCTTGCCTTACCGATCGCTCTGGTTCTGGCCCGAGATCGCGCATGCGCAACTAATCAAGCCATCTGATGGCTTACAGCTGGGAGCGGCCCTTTAAATACAGTGGCACTTAAGTTGTTCCCTGTCACGTCCTCTAAACGCTTTCAACTTTTAAACTGGGCTTCCAGTGCATACCTAACTTATGGCATAATGCCGCTCGCAAGTGTATAATTAATAGGCAGAGAGGTTTTGCCTCCTCCCTCGTCGCATCAGCACGATCGCTTCCTTTTTGAACAGTGCGTTCGCTTTCCTTTTGAATAGCGTGTTCGCTTTCCTTTTGAACAGCGCGTTTGCTTCCCTTTTGAACAGCGCGTTTGCTTCCCTTTTGAACAGCGCATTCACTTCCCTTTTGAACAGCGCGTTCACGTCCCTTTTGAATAGCGTGCTCGCTTCCCTTTTGAGTACTGCGTTTGCGCCCCTTTTGAATAGCTAGCTCGCTTTCCTTTTGAACAGCGAGCTTGCTTCCTTTTTTTGAATCGTGCCGTCACTCCCCATTTGAATGGTGTGATCACCGGGATTCCCCCTCTGATGCGATGCATGAGGAGATCCTTGCTTCTCTTCACCACACCCCTTGCTTGGCTGGCAATGACGCCTAGTCGCCCTGAGGAAGCTTCCCTTTCTCAGCTTTTGTGTTAATCTGAGCTCTGCATGTTCTTGCGTTCTCCTGCCCCTTTGGAGCAGTTTGCACTCAGGCTCCGGTCCTGCTACTTTTGTTCCCTCGCGTTTCACCCCCTTATTTCGGTGTAGAGCCCACGGGACATATCTGGCCCTAATCTGCACCTTCGGTGGGTGTCCTCCTCGCAGGGTCACAGATACCGCCTCACCCACCAAGGGGGGAGGTGGAGTAGGCACCGGGAGGGCTGAGGTAACCACTTAGGGTCCATAGACAGAGTAAGGTCAATAGGCCCCGCCGGAGTCGCCAGCGTTAATCGCCTTTCCCATTTACGCCCTCTGCTGTTCGCCCCCTTCACTTAGGTCCTATATTCCCCATATCATGACAAGTTGGGAGATCATCAGATGAAATGGTCAGTTTTTAAACAGCATAGTATCATCTGGGATATTGTTTCTGACTTTATATCTACAAATTGGAGCAATAAGGTTAATGTCTCTAATGGGTGAATTTAAAAGCCCTTCTGTGTCTGATCCACTTGTATCAGCACAACAAAATACTAATAGACCACCACATCAATGTCACTGCAGTGCCCTCCATCTGGGATGGTTGTGACATGCAGGCATGACTGGCTGTGTCTGAGTGAGAAGAAGCCACTCAGTCGATCACCCGCAGTGCTGCAACAGTGATTTCTACACTGCCCTGCCTGCGATAGTCGCTGGACACCCTGTGACATTGAGCAGTAAAATCAATGCTAAAAACATGGAAAAAAAATAATCCATCTACTACTACTTAAATATTTTAGTAAGTGTGTAACCTGATATATGACTAGTCTACTACTGATATTGTCACTAGTCACCATATGATACTATTGACAATATCAATATATGAGTTTATATTGAGTGTACAAAGAAATGTTGAACTTGTTAATGGTCTACCACAGACGAACACTTACACACTCAAGAGATATAATGACTGATCAGCCCTAGGACTTTGCAGTCCACTAGCCCACAGTTTATCCGGAGGGATTACACACTGCATTGTGTTTTCACTAAGGCTAGAATGCCATGGTTTGTTTGCACTTTGCTTTGCTGTCATGCTGTCACAAAGGGCTCTATTTTCCATTCCTGTTTCCAGTACAGTCATGTTGCTGTTTGGATCGTCATCAGTTTAGGTACCAGGGGTGTTTCTAGATTACTTGTTGTATCGGGGTACATGCAGAATTTGGAGGGGCACAACCATGGCCTTTCCAACACAGTCATAGGAACTCAACTATCCATAAGACAGTACAACAGTACAACAGTACCACCTTAGTATTATCAAATAACCTAAAACATTTCTTTGAACTCTGAAAGGAAACCAGAGGACCTGTAGTTAACCAACACAGGTTTTCTCTGAGTTCTCCGGTTTCCTCGCACATTCCAAAGACCTGCGTTTTAGGTTAATTGATGTTTCCAAAGTGCCCTTAATGTGTGAGTGGGTGTAAGCCTTTGAGAGTGCCCTGTGGTGGATTGGCATCCTGTCTAGGGTTGTTCCTGCCTTGCGCCTTGTGTCGCCGTGTAGGTACCGGATTTCCCGTGACCCTGACCAGCGGCTAACACATTGAATGAATGAATGGAAATCGGAGGACCTGGATTTAACCCACAGAGACACAGGGAGGACCTAAACCACTGGACTTGGGATTCAGTAGGTTGGCCCTTATCTAGTTTCTATAACCTCCTTATATGGTCACCAAATGATTTAGATTGAAGGGGATATGTTAAAAAAACGAATATAATTTAAACAAATTGGTCTGTTAGCAAACAGCATTTACAAGAGTGATTTATGGTTGATTGTTCAGGAAAATGGGGAGTGTGATAAAGAGGTTAAGAAGAGAGTCCAGGCAGGATGGAGTGGGTGGAGAAAAGTTTCAGGAGTGATTTGTGACAGTAGGGTGGCAACAAAGGTCAAAGGGAAAGTTTATAAGACTGTGGTGAGAGCAGCTATGTTGTATGGTTTGGAGACAGTGGAACGGACAACAAAACAGGAGACATAATTGGAGTGACTAACAACTGACAGAACCTCACAATACAAGCAATTGCAACCCTGCTCAAGGACCCAAAAGAGGCAGCCGGGCAGGGGTGGGATTTGAACCCAGGACCTTTTGGTCCACAGCCCATTTACATTTATGGTATTTAGCAGCCGCCCTTATCAGAGAGGGCCAGAAAGAACTTCATTGTGTCTGTGTTCATTTAGAAAAAGCGTATGACAGAGTGCCAAGGGAGGAGCTGTGGATTTGTATGAGGAAATCTGGAGTACCAGAGAAGTATGTTAGACTGGTACAGGACATGTATGAGGACAGCAGGACAGTGGTGAGATGTGTTGTAGGAGTGACAGATAGCTTCAACGTGGAGGTGGGACTACATCAAGGATCAGTTCTGAGCCCATTCTTGTTTGCTTTGGTGATGGATCGACTAACAGATGGGGTCAGGCAGGAATTCCCATGGAATATGATGTTTGCAGATAATATTGTGATCTGTGGTGAGAATAGGGAACAGGTGGAAGATAATTTGGAGAGGTGGAGATATACACTTGAAAGAAGAGGAATGAAAGTCAGCCATAGCAA
>JAVSBU010029453.1:0-14588 GCA_033118015.1 Loricariichthys derbyi
ATCATGACACCAGCCATTTTGAGAAGGTCAAATAAAGCCATTCCACTACCTGCAGTATAGTGAAAATCCACTAGAGGCAATAATACGTGTCAGATCATATACAGCAGGTTTTTAAGGAAAGTGTTTATCACAATGATAAGTTAAAGGTCTTAGAAACCCGTGTATCAAACATAATTGGTCTTATAGGGTTAAATCAATTATGATTATCTGAAATGACTTCTATTACATGATGTAATAGTTGTGACAGACCTACATAGCATGGAAGGGGAATCAAACATGGTTGTCAGGTTCGCTTATTCTAATGCTATGTTCACACATAGGCGAATTTTTGTCGTGGATGCCGTGTAGAGGCCTTTTTGGTGATTTTGCAAGTTTATGTGGAGTGTCGAGGGCGTGTCAAGGCTTCACCTGGCTTTTCTCGTGCTATTGGGAGGGCGTGGCCTAAATTCGGGAAACCACGGAATTATTGAACCTGTTCGAAAGTACCATAGCTTGTCATCTAGACCCTCGATTTCATGTCTTGTTATGGTTTGTCGAGTTTGTTGTTTGTCGTGGGGTGTCATGCCATTTCCAGGATGTAAATGCCATAGAAATGCCATTTCCATGGATACAAGTTTCTCCTCTGCGTTCATGAGAGACATCGGAGTGATTCCTCCAAGGTGGTGTGCAGGACTGATCAACAGATACGGATTACTACAACATATTACCACAAATGTTACAGGTATTGTTTGATTTATTGTTATATATGGACATTGGTTATATATAATATATATGAGACATTTCAGATATTATATATAATATATATTATATTAATATTATTATAAAATTATATATAATTATATTATATTATTTTAATATCACGAAAATGTATTAATATTAAAAAGCCTTGAATTCATACAGTTTGAGCGGGGGCAAATGCAGTTTGATTCAGTCATGCAATTTGAGGGGCGGGGCTAAATTTACATGTATTCCTTTCGCCTTTCGTGGCAATACCAAGTTTTTTGACCCACGGCAGCCATGAAAAAATTCAGTTGTGTGTGATCGTGGCATTAAATCACTTTGCTTCTTTTGGCTTTATTACCCTAATCTGGTTGCTTGTTTCTCTTGTGGGATCTGGCAACCCTGGAATTAAATCCAACATCTGCACAGCGGCTACCCAACTCTTTTGGGAAGACTCGTACTCTGAAATGCAGTATATGCTTGAGGAAATGAGGAATTTCATTATTTAATTTTAAGCTTGAAGTCTACAACACATCCATCTGTGAAATTGTTGATTGCAAAATGGAAATCCGATTATTGCCCGAGTCGTTTAAACCTAGAGCTTTGCCATTATCAGATTACCCAAGTGCATGTAAACTCACTGATCAGATTACTGACAAACTGCATTTCCTCAGTTAGCAGATTATTAACTGCATGTAAACACACTCACTGCTTTTATTTATTCATTCATTTATTTTCTTATCTGCTTAGGGTCAGGGTCACGGGGAAAGCCGGTGCCTAGCCGGAGGCACTGGCCATCATAACTCACTGCTTCTGTTTGTCATCATAAACATGCAGGGTCAGTCAGCATCTCAGTGTGACCTGTTGCTTCTTAGGAGTGTTGACAGACATGTGGTGAGAGAGACAGGAGAAGACAAATCTGTAGTCATGTGGTGACAAAACAAACAGTTATTAGGTGCTCACTCTGCAGGTCATTGAACATACAAGCTGCAATGAACCATAAGAGCTACCAGAATTGGGCTTCCTACCTCTGGATCTCCAAACAACCCTGAAACTTATGTACCTCCTTTTAAATGCATAAAATAGTTTTATATATTCATTCATTCATTCATTCATCATCTTGTCGGCTTCATCCTAGTCAGCTACCCACACGGACATAGGGAGAACATGCAAAGTCCACACAGCCCAAGCCCAGGGTTGGGATCAAACCGGGGATCAGATTTGTGATGTAAAACCCTACTTTATATATCCAGTACACAGACAGTGTGGATCGTAATGTCGTGTTCATGCTATATAATCTATATTGAGATTTATGTGTGATGTGAGAATGTAGGTTCATTCAGATGATTCAACTGGCTGATTTGAGGATAGTTGGTTTGGTTGGATTTGATAAGAAGATAGTAATGCTGTCATAAATCCCTAAGCCTTTACCAATTAAACCTTGAACTAAGCTTATTAATAATCCACAGTTTGCTGTCATGATGAAAATGTTTCATTGTGCAGCCTAGATACAGTATATTCCTCTCCGGAATTCGACTCAGACTGCAGTGAAAGCACAGCTGTCTCAAACATTCCTTCTATTGGCCTGACCTCCAAATGAGGATTAACTTCTCCAGTAACATCTTTATGTTCATGCAATATAAGTATTACAGTTATACCTTAAAACCCTGGACCTTTAATTGGTATGAACACAGGGTGATACAGCCAAAATACTTGATCATCACAGTAAGAGTATTATTTTGGAATGTAGAAGATTTGGAAGGAAATCCATTTTTAAATGGTATTTGGTTGATTTATTTAACAAATTGTGTTATTAAAGGGTTCTAATCACATTTTAGTAGGTTCATGTAACTGTACTGGTATGCACCATTTAATGTTAATTTGCTTTAGGTCTTAAAAATTATAATAGGAAATAATAGCTTGTCTTTTAAGTCTGGCTGTTGTGGTCATAAACAGCTGGTTACTTCATCAGAACTTCATTTGCCCCACTGATACCTATATACTCTCTAACTCATAACTATATAAACTGGTTCACATTCACCCGCTGAATCTCCGTTTCATCCGATTGTTCTTGCCTGTCTTTCGTGATGCATTTTTGGCTTCATTCAAACAATCAAAAAGTCCATCATACCATCCTCTTAAGTGTTAAGGCTTTCCCTTACACAGGGTCATAACTGTATTTTCTATAATTATTATGAATGTGGATAATTTAGAAAGGTTCACTATGTTCCATGACATTCCGCTTGTATTTTTAGCATTTGCATATTTGAGGTATTTATGTATCATTTGCATGCAATTTTCATGAAAAAAATACCCTTTATGTTTGCATATAGTGGCATAAAAAGACTGTGACTATGGCAGGGTTCAACATTAACTTTTTCCCCAACTTGCTCAGTCGGGCAAGTGATCGGAAAGTTTACTGTCCCGTACCAAATTTCTACTGTCCAAAAATATTTGGATTTTAAAATGTTATTCATATATAAATAAGGACACAAAAACTAATGTGTTTAGTTATGGTTATATTTTATTAATATAAGTAAACATTCTCACAACTTACCTTTGTGCGATTAGCTATTACTGTATTAGCTTACATTATATTATTATATTAGCTATTATATTAGCTTAAATTGTATTATCTGAAATTATATTATATTACCTATTACTATATTAGCTTACATTATATTATTATATTAGCTACAAATAGTTTACATTATATTAGCTATTGCTATATTAGTTTACATTTTATTATATTAGCTATTATATTATTATATTACCTATTACTATATTAGCTTACATTATATTATTATATTAGCTACTAATAGCTTACATTATATTATATTAGCTACTATATTAGCTTACATTTTATTATATTAGCTACTATATTAGCTTACATTATATTTCTATATTAACTACTATATTAGCTTACATTATATTATATTAGCTATTATATTGGCTTACATTTTATTATATTAACTACTATATTAGCTTACATTATATTATATTAGCTACTAATAGCTTACATTATATTAGCTATTACTATATTAGCTTACATTATATTATATTAACTACTATATTAGCTTACATTATATTATATTAGCTATTACTATATTAGCTTACATTATATCACTATATTAGCTACTATATTAACTTACATTTTATTACTATATTAGCTACTATTTTAGCTTACATTATATTAGCTATTACTATATTAGCTTACATTATATTACTATATTAGCTATTATATTATCTTAGATTATATTATATTAGCTATTATATTATTATATTAGCTATTACTATATTAGCTTACATTCTACAAGCCTGTATGTTTATCAACATTTAACGTTCATCAACAAATAAAATGATTGGTTTTGACTGGACGTGCGAGTGGACTAGAGTACTTTTTCATTATGAGGGGTTAAATGTTTAATTGAATTGGGTTTGCCCATGTTGTTTTGTTCTTGCATGCCCCCAACCGATCATGAACTGGCCCGGCCGGGCAAGTGATTTTGTGTGCAGCTGTCCCGATGTCACGTTTTACTTGCCCCGGGCATTCAGGTCATCATTATTGTTGAACCCTGGACTATGGTAATGTCCAGTCAGTGTCTATTTTGGTCAACAACCTATTTCACAGAACGTAATGATTTCTTATATGCTAATATTTTCTATTCTATTATACCCTCTATTCTTTTGCACTCTGTTTTTTTTATCTTGGTCTATACATTATTCTATTCTAATTTAACCAGTATATTTTCTTTATGTGCATTCTTTCAATTCTCATATTTAAATAAATAATCTGAAATGTTTTTTGTGGTTACATTGTTTATCTGAGTCTTGGTCCTGCAAAGGTTTCTTTCCCTATAACATTTGAGGAGTTCCTCTGATGTAAAAAAAGTGCTTATAAATAAATTTGACTTGACTAGAAATCAGGTCCATGTCCTTCCAATTTTTCCTAGAGTGGTAGTTAAGTTTGTGAACCCTTTAGAATTTTCTGTATTTCTGCATAAATATGACCTAAAACATCATCAGATTTTCACACAAGTCCTAAAAGTAGATAAAGAGAACCTAGTTAAACAAACGAGACAGAATATTATACTTTGTCATTTATTTATTGAGAAAAATTATCCAATATTTCATATTAGTGAGTGGCAAAAGTATGTGAACCTCGAGGATTAGCAGTTGATTTGCAAGTGAAATTAGAGTCAGGTGTTTTAAATCAATGGGATGATCATCAGGTGGGAGGGGGCACCCTGTTTTATTTAAAGAACACGGATCTATCAAAGTCTGCTCTTCACAACATGTTTGTGGAAGTGCATCATGGCACAAACAAACGAGATTACTGAGGACCTCAGAAAAAGAGTTGTTGATGCTCATCAGGCTGGAAAAGAAAACATCTCTAAAGAGTTTGTAATCCACCAATCCACAGTCAGAGAGACTGTGTACAAATGGAGGAAATTTAAGACCATTGTTACCTTCCACAGAAGTGAATGACCAACAAATATGATTCCAAGAGCAAGGTGTGTAATAGTTGGCGAGTTCACAAAAGACCCCAGGGTAACTTCTAAGCAGCTGAAGGCCTCTCTCACATTGGCTAAAATTAATGTTCATGAGTCCACCATCAGAAGAACACTGAACAACAATGGTGTGCAAGGCAGGGTTGCAAGGAGAAAGTCACTGCTCTCCAAAAAGAACATTGCTGCTCATCTGCAGTTTGTTAAAGATCACATGGAAGCCAGAAGGTTAATGGAAGAACGTTTTGTGGATGGATGAGACCAAAATACAACTTTTTGGTTTAAAAGAAAAGTGTTATATTTGGAGAAAGGAAAACATTGCATTCCAGCGTAAGAACCCATCTGTGAAACATGGTGGTGGTAGTATCATGCTTTGGGTCTGTTTTGCTGCATCTGGGCCAGGAAGGCTTACTATCATTGATGGAACAATGAATTCTGAATTATATCAGAGAATTCTAAAGGAAAATGTCAGGTCATGCAACAAGACAACGACCCAAAACACACAAGTTGTTCTACCAAAGAATGATTAAAGAAGAATAAAGTTTTGGGATGGCCAAGTGAAAGTCCTGTATTTATACAGAAATTTCAAAAATTCTAAAGTATTCACAAACTTTCGAGCACCACTGTATGTCCTTACATCTGTTAGATTTCTTTACATTGACTCACTTTAGACAAACCAACCCTTTCTGAACATGAGGAGGCTCTTTAGATTTACTTTATACTGATTCATTTTAAGATTATTGCTATTGTTAGTTAAAATTGCCGAGTGAAACTTTAGTGAAACTTAGTTTTTCTACTCCGTGTTTTTATCATCACATCAAGATCGCATACGAGAAGCTGCTACGTTTTAAATCACGAGTTCCTTGTTTGAGGATCCTTTAACTCAGAATCATCTCCCTAATCCTTAATCATGGCCGTCGGCTATAAACAGAATAAAAGCCCTGACCACTCTAGCATTGCTTTAGGTCTGATTTATTGCTATAGTGCTTTTTACAGTGGAGCATTGTCTTTAAGCAGCTTTACAATATTAGAAAATCTTGTAATATCTAAGGACAATCTCAAATTCAGCAAGCCTATAGGGTGACAGTGGAAAGGAAAAACTCCCTAAGTGTTATAAGTGATAAACCTTGTGATTACCAAGAATCAGTGGGCAGCCTATATTATATATGTAAAAACTACCAAAGTTCATTAATAAGTTTATAATAATAGTTTAAATAAAAAGAAACTTAAAATAATAACATAGAATATATTTAAATCAAAAAATAAAAAATGTTAGTCTACCCATTACTTTATAGCGAAAATGAAATGTTTTGAAAAGAATAATAAGAATGAGAATATTAAAACTAGAGAGTATAAGATGATAATGAAGAGAATTATGGAATAAACTAATATAAAAATGTTCATGTAGGAAGTATTCAATTATTATAGTAATGTATGTGTGATCTAGAAATGATACAGTGTGAACATTATAGCTTATTCTTAACTGGCAGAATATTTCTGCCTCATGTTTTAGAGCACACCTGGGCATTTTACGGCCCCGCGGGCCACATTTGGGCTGATTTTTCCACAGTATTCTAATTTTTTGAAATCCTGTTTTCATGAGCTGGAAACCCAAATTATGTAAAAATGAACAAATAAATATTTAAAATCATTTAAATTGTGGGCCCTGAATCTATAGTCTATGAAAGTTTAACTTTCTGAATGGAATTATGTAAATTAATCAACTTTTCCATGTTATTCTAATTTTTTGGAATGGGTCTGTACTTGTACTAAAAGGCAGATTTTACTCAAACTCTTAAAATCCCAAGAAATGTGGGGACTCATGAGAAGATAAAGATCCTTGTTTTAATTAAAATCTTTGAGGTATTACGTCATTTTCATCTCAATCTTAAAATATTACCATTTAAATGTCTGGTATCTTCAACACAACCAAACCAATATGACCTGATCTTTCCTCTTCTTTCACTTAGACACATCAGCCAAAAACACACACATTTCTCCATTTCTACCTGTTGTATCAAATATGAACAAAATCCAGATTGAACTTCTAACCAGCTCTTTAGACAGACGGAATTTTTTAAAAAGTTGTTTAATTTTTTCCTGTTGTTTTACAACCTTTATATGAGTATGATCGCAAACCTCTAATGGTTAAACAAAAAAATAACAGTTTTTAAAAGCTAAAAATTCCAGCTATCAATAAAAATGCAGCTGCACACAGCTTTCTAGCTTTTGATTCATAGTCTTCTGAGCCCAGTCAAATTAGAAAGTGTTTTTATTTTTAAAACTGCACTGTTCATATCTACTTTGACCTTTCCTGTCTAGCAAGAATGTGCTCATCTCTTAAGGGCCCTTAATTTAAAATGATATTAAATAAAGAACTGAGCTGTTTAAAAAATCCAGGAGTGACATGCACCGAGCCTCAGTGATTATTAAGGACAACACGGACCAAAACAGAACTGTCTCAGAGGTTACACAGAGTTAAGTAGAGGCCTTAATGAAAAGAAAAACATTTGTATTGGTACTAAAAAAATTTAATTACTGGTTTATTCTGTTTCCTTGGTAGTCGCATGTCCTTCAATATTAGCATTGAAATATATTTTAAAATTTATTACGAGGTGTTCTCATGTTTAAACTCTGTTGGCATGTCATCAACACGATCCATCAAAGGCCGTCACGCGTAAAGTCTCTCTCTCTGTTGTCCTCTGCTTAGTGGGTGTAGCTAGATTTGCATATTTTCCTGACCTTCCTAAATGCTTAACCGGGATTTTTGCAGGTAAAGCCGGAAAACTCTTATCTCGGTTAACTCGGCCGGAACCGTGCATGTGTGAACATAGCATTACTCAAGGGCCAAACAGTGTCAGTTGGCAGAGGTGGGACATTCTGGTTCATAGTCCAGTACCTTAACCACTAGGCTACCACAGTCCCACAGTCTAAAGAAATACCTATTAAGAAATATACCAATTAGTTTATGATTTACAAATATAAAGTATAATATTAAGTATCTTTGTTATCTTTGCTAGCAAAAAAGTCGGAAAGTTTGCCAGGGGACATATTGTCATTCAGTTCTGTTTCCTGTTACAGTTGAAAAAGGAGAATCCACAGAAGAATATCACCTTAGAATATAGGAGGTTGCTGCCCTGCTTGTGCATTGAGGTAAAAGCAAATTCAATATAAAGCTTTTATAATACATTGCCTGGTCAAAAAACAGGTCAACATACTCTAATATTTTGTTGGACCGCCTTTTGCTTTGATTATGGCACATATTCACATTTGCACAAGCTTCTGCAATGTCACAACATTTATTTCCATCCAGAGTTGCATTCATTTTCCCCAAGATCTTGCACTGATGGGAGATTTGGACCCACTGCCTTCTCCAGAACATCCCAAAGATTCTTAATGGGGTTCAGGTCTGGACTGTGGTGGCCAAGCCATGTGTGAAAATAATGTATCATGCTCCCTGAACCACTCTCTCACAATTTAAGCCTGATGAATCTTGACATTGGATCATCTTGGAATACGGCTGTGCCATCAGGGAAGAATAAAATCTATTGATGGAATAACCTGATGGTTCAGTATATTCAGGTATCAGCTGACCTCATTCTATGGGCTCATAACGTTACTGAACCTAAACCTGACCAACTGCAGCAGCCCTAGATCATAGCTCCACCCCCCTAGTTGGTGACCTTTTTTTTGGCTGGGCATTGTATATATACACATGGCATTAGCGAGACTGTTATGATTCAGTTGCATTATCATAATCTTGTGCTTGGTTCTAGGGCTGGTCGGTCATGACTGATGCGCCACGGGTTCAAGTCTGCCCTTTTAAGGACCGTAAGTATTTTTTGAGTTGTAGTTCACGCTAAACAATGAAATAAATGACTGAATTGGTACCTAAAGTACAATCTTTAAAGTACACTAGCACTGAAATACTTTTTATCTTCATGTTCATTATATTATTATAAACTTAGAAGCCACCCAGAAGCACAGCTTGAGTGGGGGATTATGGTAATATGCAGTATTTCTCATTGTTTTCCTTTTGGTTGGCTGGTATCACTGATGATTGATGATATGACGTAAACCATCAATTGCGAATTGAGTTGTGGTTGGAAGGAGTCGCATGACTCGACTCAGACTCAAAGTTTAAACAATTACACCAAGTGCCAAACTTGAGTCCATTTTCCCCCCTCAAATAAAGTCGAGGACCGAATTTGAAAAGTTCCAATGTGGTTGAGAACTGAGATACCTCTGAATCTTCATGATTACTTGGGTAACCTGATATCAGGTTTGGCTGTTTAATACAGTTTAACTGTTGCTTGGAAAGAATTATTGACCAAAATGTCCAGAGTAAAAATGATTTTTCACTCCATGATAGTTTTCACAGCTTTGCTATGGCATTCTGCTTTTGTTTATTGATAAACTGGCAACTGATTGAAACCTCTATTTCTCCTCAGGTTTTGAGGAGCTTTGGTCGGGGATAACATTTGACCCTGTAGAGGAGACACTTTCATGGGAACCTGAGTGTCCTATCAGTGCTGTCATTACGTTATGTGAGCTTCAAGAGCATGGTGTCTGTGAAAATCTTGCCCATTCTACTCAACCATACAGCAAAAAAAGAGTAAGAATAGACTGAAACATTAAGTAAAGATAAATATGCACTAGCACCAAATGACGACTAACGTTACAACCCTTGTTAGGTGACATATTCCGCGGTGGATCCTCATCCCCGGCTTTGCATGAAGGTAAATGTTATCTCTTAACCTCAATCTCTTAACTTTGATAATAGTAATTTAATAAAGTAAGTTCCCGTCATGCTTTGCTTTGATATGTTTCATCTCTAGTTTATCACTGAGAATGGTGAATGGGTGAAGTGTCCATTTTCAGACGGGAATTTCCCAGGTAACCTTCCATAACTTAAAATAGTCACATGTTGTACTTTATGTATTGTTATATGTAAATTAGCTCATAATGCTGAGCCATCTAGATTGAAAAGGACATTGCTTCATCTTAGTGATTTTACAAGATCTATCTCATTTCCTTAAGCTAAGAGATAGCCAAAGGCCAACCGCGGAAGTTAATGTTTAGAAGCCAGACATTAAAAATATTTAATACAGCTATAACCCAGGTTAGAGCCATAGCAAGCACTGCTAGGGTTTTGTTTTCACTGAGTAATATTATAGCTCATTTTATTTGTAAAATTGCTAATTAAAAGCTTTGTTTTTTTCACCAGCTATGTGTGACCACCACAATTTTTTGGCTAGCCAAGCATGATTTATAGATCTTGTGTCTATATCCCGTATAGTGGTGGGAATTGAGTTTTGGTAGTCAGATGCATCTTGGAGAGATGAATATCATTGTATCTATTTTGCACAGGCATCTACACTGAGTGGCCATTTTAGTACAGACAACTACCCTATCACGATTGGAGTTTCCCTCTATGGAAATTAGACAAGTGACCCCCATATGCAGCATAAACATCAGGAGCTGGTTTTCTTTGAATCAGTTTCAGTGTGAATTCAGATTAGAATAAAAAAAAGATTAGTTGGGGTCAATATTTAAAAAAAATCTAGCAGCCTTGTGGGGTTTTTCCATGAGACAGTGTTAAGAGTATATGGGAAAGGGAACCTAAACAACGCATTAAGGAAAGGGTCAAGCTACGTTCACACATACATGGTTGTGGTCAAATTAACCGAGATTTGGCTTACCGAAACTTCCGAATTGTATCCTGGAGTGTTCCTGCAAAACCTGGATGCTTATGAATTAACCGGTGGTGGGAAAAAAATCCCGGTCGCACAAAAAAGTTTCAACATATTGAATCATTCCCGGAGTTTTTGCCGGAACCATAACATTACGTAAGGACCGTATAGACGACCTGGAAAGACGTGAGCTTGTCTGTCCTTCCGAAAGGCAACCGGCCTTTACTAAATGCTTACTGGATAACTGAAAGTCAACTTGTAGGTTAGGGTGATCAGATTTTCAAAGCTACAAACCTGGACACTTAAATTTTACCGAAAATGAAAGGCATATCCTCTCCAGTGGTTGTGATGAAAGAGTAATTTTGTACATTACCTGTTATGACCAATAGGTAGCATTATATGACCACGAAAAGTAAAATGTGGCATTACATCATGGACATGTGATACACTGTTGAGCGTTTTAATTGGTCTATTTCCATTGCGATGACATCTTTATGATTGACATACAAACAGCCCAAAGACAATGAGTCCTCTGTGCAAGCAGTTTACCTTGAACTTGATCTCTGCCATCCTCTGCTTAGGGGGTGGAGCTAAATGTGCATATTTTCCTGACCTTAATAAATGCTTAACCTTGATTTTTGCAGGTAAAGCCAGAAAAGGCTTATCTCGGTTAACTCGGCGCAACCGTCTATGTGTGAATGAGGCATTAAGGTTTAATAGGCAGTTAATGATACAGAATCAAGACGCTCTTCATCTCAGTCATGGCCTGTTGTGTGTCCAGCCAGAAGGCACCATCTGGACTAGAACCCAGGTCATCTGAACATGGGTAGTGGCCTAGTGAATTCCCACCATACTCTATTAATACTATGACAAAACGAAATCTGTTTAATCTGTAAATGTATCCGTATCTGCATTCAAACTTTAGACCAACATATATTTATGTCCAAAGCACCTGGTGGTAATCATAACCTCTGACCCCCATAAAAAAACAAAACAAAAAAAAAACAAAGGACAAACCCCCCCCCAAAACAAATATTCAAATCCACAGAAGGACTGAAGGAACCATTCTAAATCTTCAGTACCAATTGACCACAGAGCTAAAGGATATGCAGTGCATGATGTATACACATAAATTATTCAGTGATTATCAGTATACACACGTAACCTGTTTAAAGAGAATAATTTATGAAATTCTTTTCATTTCTGTATCTTTTCAGTCTGGACTCTTGAAGTCTCTACTCTTGAGGGCCAGCCACAGGTGATTTTGACGTCACGGGTCAGAACAAGCTTCTCTGTGAGTTTGTGTGCCAAGACCTCTTCTACTGAGTGTGAGGACACACAAACGGTGTTAGTTGCTGCGGTAAGTGTAGCGGCCTGTTAATCTTTAATGGAAACATACATGCATGATTGATTTATAATTGAATTATTGTTTATCTAGTGGGTACATAATAAGCACCACATAGTGTGAGTAACCAGTGGTTTCCAAAAACAATCATGCACTTTGCAACTATTTCTTGTCAATGAGTATATCTCAGTTTTTAATTATATGTTTTTTCTCCTTTTCATTTCCTATCTACAGAACAGACTAATTGTAGTCACATTATTATGTAGTATTATGTCTGTATATAGAATGCACTTTTCCACAGAATTGGTACCATTTCCATCCACAGCACATTAGAATTATAGATAACTAATATAACTAATATAAATATAACTAAGATAACCTTGAAAATATTTTATTATTAAGCAAGTGTCTTGCACAATGATGTAATTGGGAAATTAGGTATGTAATTTAAAACATTAGCAAAAACTACCTAAAATAGAGTTCTAGGTATGTGATTATGTGAGCGACGTCTTTCTCACCTTTTCAACGGGGAACTGGTATGATGAAAAATAAAGCCACTCCCTCCTTAAAAGTTTTCCCATGTTGGAAACAGAATAGAAGGGAACCACCGAAACTGTTGCCAATCTTCAATCATTTCAGATGAAAGAAGGTAAGAGGCGATGAGTCATCAGGCAGGGAAGTACAGTTCACCTGCATAACCTCATCCCACGATTATCCTTTGGAAATTCTTACTGAAGAACTCATTTAGATATGGATGACTGAAGATTTAAAGACATGTTTTTCCTGCTTGTGATTTTTGTTTACAAAAAACAACTTGTCCCTGCACGCTACTAATCATAAATGTGCAAATGTGTGTTTTGTTACAACAATAGTCCAAAAAATACATGCTCATCAGTACATTATTGTTTTTTTTTTTTTGGTGGGTTCTGGTTTAGCCTCAGTTATCTCGTCACACTGTATGCTTCAGAATGCTTCCTCACTTGTAGATCTTACATTTTCTCCCAGGAGTCTTTTTTCTGTGCAAACCAGCATAGCAAACCATTATTTTATAGACAAAGTGGACAAATTGACTCGTTGGTCGTGAAAGTCTATAAAGGTATGCTATTTACAATTTCATTTATGGTATATAGCAGACACCCTTATCTAGAGTGACTTACACTTGATTCAATCTTACAATCTAATCAATTGTGGATTAAGGATCTTGCTCAAGGACCCAACAGTGGAGCTTGACAGAGGTGGGATTTGAACCCTGGACCTTCTGGTCCATAGTCCAGTATTATGGACCTGTTAGCAACCAGGAGAAAAAGTGTCTTACAATTTGTGTTTACAGTTGAACAGAATATCCATTATAAAGGACATAAATAAATGGGCGGGGTCTCAGGAGGATAATACTGCTATAATAATAATAAAAAAGATATTAAGTTACAGCCTCTCACACCATTAACAGTTTGATCACAGATGCTCTTTATCTCTTTAAACTACAGTTAAAAGTTTATTTCTATGGCATTTTTTTTACAATAGCTCATTGTGGTACTGTGGTATGGGGACTGTGGTAGCCTAGCGGTTAAGGTATTGGACTGTGAACCAGAAGGTCTGCCAAGCTGCCACTGTTGGGTCCTTGAGCAAGGTCCTTGACCCTTAACCCACAATTGCTTGGATTGTAAGATTATCATGTGTAAATTGGTCTGGATAAGGGTGTCTGCTAAATACCATAAATGTAAAAGTAATTGCCTTAAAGCAGCTTTACAAATATATAGGCCCGTAGCTCCAACTTACCAAGCCTAGATTTATAGAGGCAAGGGAAAAAGACCCGTGGAAGGCTCAAATAACGACGTAAATTTAAAAAAATATAAAAATAGATTAAATACACAGAAGCTAAATAGGATAATAAAAATAGAGAACATCATAAATATAAAACATAATGAACAATGTAATAATATATAGACTATAATAAATGAGAGAGAATACAGTATTATGAAGGCTATAATGCAATAGATAATATAGTACGTAAATTATAGAATATAACTATAGAATACACTAATGCATATGACTCATTATTTGCTCTTCGTCATATGATGGGGACATTGGGACAAAAAAAGCCAAGAATTTTCAAATCTAAACTTATGATTTGTAACAACTGATAGCCAACTACATCATAAATAACAATAAAAAGCTAACTTTTTGATTTTTATTTTTGAATAAGAAAAAACATATCAAATGCGAGATGCCTTAACTTACCTTTGGTACGTAACATTCAGACAGACAGAATATAATCACCTCTAGTCACGAGAACAAAGGAAACTGGGACACGATCTGGTTTAC
>JAVSBU010029553.1:0-14586 GCA_033118015.1 Loricariichthys derbyi
TAAGAAAGAGCTTCCAGATGACTGGGCTACTACAGCAACAGTGATTAGAGAGACAGGTAAGAAGGTACTTGGTGTATTAAACATTTTCTTTCTAAAGAATGACAGGACAGTTTTACAAATCATTTTGTTTATTCAAAATGCATTTCTTTTAAACACATTTAGCTGAAGATAGAATCCAGTCTCTATAAACCAACCCTGCCCCCTCCCCAAAAAAACCCCACACAAGACAGTACACAGATTAACCAGTTCTGAAAAACCCCAAAAATAGTTTGGGTGCGTTTAATTGTTTGTTCATTACAATAAGCTTTGTACAGTTACAGTAAAACACACCTAAAGCAAAACTAAAAAAAGGACAATAAATCATTTAAAGATATTTAACAAGACTGTAAAAATGAAGAAAAAAAAACTGAACAAAGCATTATTCACATTCCAACTTCTCCCTGAAAAAGGGAAAATGTGAAGATGTGCAGGGGGGAGATGAAGGACTTCAGAAGCTTTTGGACAGAAGAGGTTGGAACGCTCCCTAAACGTAACACGCTGGAATGTCCAAAAGATCGTTTGGGCAGAAACAGTCCGATAAACAAGGAATTAATTTTAAAAAAGGAGGGATTTAGTCATCAAACTTAATCTTCTTCCCCTGTGGCTTAGATCCACCTCCACCGCCTCGACCCCCTGCAAAAAAAAAAATAAAGGATTTATAACAAAAAACAAACACAGCAATGACAATTATTTACACAGAGCCATGATCTAAATTAACACCTACAACAAATCACTGAAATGAGGATCATATGTCAACTTCTCTATGTGATTACATTTACAAGCAGACTATAAACACTTTAGACCAAAAACAAACCCAAAACGTTCAGAATTACGATCTGTCTGAAGGACGGACGACTCCTGGTACATGAACCTCCAAACAGAAAGCGGCTCTAATTCGGATTGGAATTAATGTAAATACAGTTAATCTGTTTCTGATATCAATGTTTTTTCTACACCTAAATTTGAATGTAATTAAACAACACATAAAATAAAGTTAGCAGCAAAAAAAAAAAAAAAAAAAAAAATGTTCTACTGAGGGTGCTGAAATTCAGAGTCAGAATTTTGGGTTAGATTCCTTAACATCCCAATAGTTTGATAAAGATGCGTTTGATAGATTTACTGGCGATATCAATACTATTGTTTAAATTAAACGCTTAATCATATCTTACCTAAAATTTTCCTTTTATTTTTGAAGAAAAACATTTCAAAGTGTAATTTTATCTAAACCATCTCTAATCCGCTGATTAAGAGGCTCTAATTCTCAGTGAGAGCGACGCCCTCTGGTGTTCACAAACAATTACATTAGATGGTTCCAGCTTATGTGCACCATAACCAATCAAAGCCTGGAAGACGTTACCTCTGAATCCGCCCCTTCCGCCGCCTCTTCCTCCTCCGAATCCACCTCTTCCTCCCCTGAACCCGCCGCCGCCTCCTCGTCCTCCTCTGCCGCCTCCTCGTCCTCCTCCTCTGCCGCCGCCAAAACCGAAGCCTCGTCCTCCTCCTCTTCCCCCGTCTCCTTTAGGCTTAGCAAACTCCAGCGTTACTTTGTTTCCGTCGATCTCGCCGTCGTCCATCGCTTCCTTCGCCGCTTTGCAGTCTTCCTCACTGTCGAAGTCTACAAAGCCGTACCTGCAGAACACGGCCAAGTCAAACAAGGAGTTA
The DNA here is from genome assembly GCA_033118015.1 of Loricariichthys derbyi. Taxonomy (NCBI): domain Eukaryota; kingdom Metazoa; phylum Chordata; class Actinopteri; order Siluriformes; family Loricariidae; genus Loricariichthys; species Loricariichthys derbyi. The sequence goes on from JAVSBU010029553.1 coordinate 1,702, forward strand.
TTTCACTGAGTGTGAGGCTCGAGGCGGTTCAGACGGCTAAGATAACGTTACTGTATAAATTAAGGTCCGAATTACATCCAGAACCACACGGGCCTTAACAACTGTCTCACGCCTGACATAAGTAGCTCCTTTCAAACAGAAGCAACTCGTTTTCACGCGATGCTGCTCTACTTCTCGTGCGAATCCGTGCACCGTCACGTCAGACAGAGAGGAGCTCATGAGAAGATTTGGGCCTACAACCATCTTCACCAGAGCGTACTCACCCCTTACAGGATCCCGTATCTTTATCCGTGGCGATCCTGGCAGCGACAGCGCCGTCGAAGGAGTCTTTCAGTGTCTGGTCTGTCGTGTCCTCTGACAGGCCTTTAACAAACAGCGTCTTTATGGGACCTGCAAAAGGAAGAGGGGAAAACATACTAAAGTGCCCTACAGACAGTAAAAACTTAAATCGGTACCAACAGACACAAGTCAAACTTTAGAGGCACCATTTGACCAACCTGAGGCTCCTCGTCCTCCACCGTCTCTACTCTGGCTGTACTCCAGTCTGATGGACCGGCCTTCGATGTCCGTGTTATTACACGACTCCAGAGCCTCCTTAGCATCGTCTGTGTTCTCAAACTCTATAAACGCGTATCTGAGGGGAGAAAAAACACATTAAGAATGAATAAGAATATATTTATTCATTTACTTCTTCCACACAGTCTGACGGGCTTTGAGACACGGCCCAAATGGTACAGAGAGAATCACAATTTTTGGTGTGCTGATCCAATTGATAATTTAAAATATTACACAGTAAAATATCCCATAGAAATACTTATTCAAATTACAAATTCAGACTCAGGGGACAAAAAGTATGGGGACACAAACTCCACATTCTATTTGCTACATTTCAAGCACTGCTGCTTCTTCAGTAAATACTGAGTGTTTACTTTAATTTTCAATTCAAGATATTTATTTTGGTTTTAATCTGAAGGTTCTCAGTCGTCCAGGTCACAGTAACAGTGGGGGGTAAAAGAGAGCAACTGGACATGCTTGTAGATTCTTGAAGACGTTTCACCTCTCATAACTGAAGAAGCCTTTTGGATGAGAGGTGAAATGTCTTCAAGAATCTACAAGCAAGTCCAGTTGCTCTCTTCCACCACCCACTGTTATTTTGGTTTAACCATTAAAGCAGCAGAGATAAGGACATGATTTTATAGGAATGTTTTCTCTTGGTTTGATGGTAAATTTGAGGTCGTTTCCAGTCATCGTGTGTATAAACCGTAGCTGTAATGTGAACTCTCTCACTAGTGATATAATATAATACAGTGTACAGTACTCACCCTTTGGGCCGGCCGTTATTCTGTGGTATTCTGATAGCCACAGCTTTTTCAAACACACTCTGCAGAGACTCTTCTGTTGCACTGAACGCCAAATTATTTACAACCAGGACTTTGTTTACAGGTCCAGAAACTAAAGAGAAACAAACAAACAAAAAACATTGTTTAAATGTTACTAAGTGAAGCTTCACACATCAAATCCCACACCAGCACTGGACTGTCTTTAGGAACCACATTTGGACTGTGACAAAAGGTGGGGGTGGGGAGGGGGGTCCGTCCTATAATCTCACCTGATCCTTTGCCACCCTGTTTGCTTTTTGCACCTGTGAAGTCCACCATGATGGACCTGCCCTGAACGTCGGTCCCCTGCGTCTCCTCCAGCATTTTCTCAGCGATGGCCTCGGTCTTAAACTCAACGTACGCGATTCTGTACAGGGAAAAAGGCGCGGTTAGAAACGGCACAAACGGGTCAAAGCTCTTCCACTGGCACTTTAGTACAGACCAAGAACACAGTGGGAGGCCCAGAGAAATGTCCTTTAAAGCTCTGTTTTTAACACCAACATCAGGTTTACAGACTTCACTGTTACATTACACACAAAAGATAGTGAGAAATTTTACAAAAATACTAAATACTTTGATACTAATTTTGTTGGCTGGTTCAAACAGACTCAAACTGCATGGTTACATTTGGTTATATTGATTGTTGCTATGACAACATCAAAACAATGCTGTTAATGCATAAGAAATCTGTACATAGCAAAACACTGTGTGAAACTAAACCTATATTTGGTGTTTGTAATATGACATTAAGACAAATTAGGATTTTATTTAAAATAAAAAAAACCACAAAAATAATTCAGACCATGGGTCCCAAGTGAAATATTAATTATTCATTTACTGAAACTCCAAACAGTGCATTGTTGGACCACATCAGTACTTGACTATCTTGAGGAACCACACAGAGATTCAGACAGACAGAGTTCATCATATGTGGCAAAAAATTCTCTGGCCATTCCTTTTTAAACAATTAAAACATTCATAATTCACACGTACGTCATTTATTTAAACGTTAAAATGTTCGTTACCCTCTGCTGGTTCCATTATGGCCCATAGGTATCCGGATATCGATGGCCTGATCAAACACCTCCCTCAGATCATCCTGTGTTATCGAGTATGGCAGATTCTTCACAAATAACGTCCGGGCGTCTCTCTCTGCAGAGAAAATCATCATATAATCAGATCCAGACCTCTAATCACTGTACTGATCCCCTCAGGGACACCAGATCAGTACTTGACTATCTTTAGGACCCACATGGTGCATTCAGGCCAAAAAAGGCTTCATCATATCTGGTAATATTAAAGTTAAGCATGTGCTGATCATGTGACACTAATAATGGATTACTGTAAACATCTGAACAAATAAACAAATAAAACTGCATTAGGTTTAACAAAAAAACTAATGGGAGAGTGAAAAGAATTGAGTGCAATAGCTGCTTAGAACAAAGCTGATCTACAGATTTATTTCTACACAATGGAGTATCATCTCAGTACAGTCTGACTAGTTCATATCTGCTCTGAGCCCACGCTGAACTGGCCTAGGACAGCAGGGGCAAGGGAAAACTCCCCAAACTTTATAAACAAGAAACTTTAGGAGCAAAACTTAAAAAGGGATCAACCCTCCCCAGGCAGCTAAGATGATATGTAAAAACTACAATTACCTAATTTATAAGTTTATAGTAATAAAAAAGGGACTCTGCTTAAAATACTGGACTCTGAACCAGAAGATCTAGGGTTCAAATCCCACCTCTGCCAAGCTACCGCTTCAGCAAAACCCTTAAATTACAATCACCATCAGTTCCTCAGTCTATAAACTGTAAGCGTCTGCCAATGATAAATCAAGATTAAATAATCAAATATTTATACATTGTATTAAAAACTTTTTCAAACTACACCTGCACTTCCTGAAGGAACTACAGCAGTGCCTGAAAGGTGATGGTCAAAAGGTCATAACGTACCTAAAGGGCTTTGAACTGTGTCTTTACATTAAACGTTTGGGGATGCATTAATCAGAAATGAGAATAAGGAAACAGAAAAAGGGACTACATGAACTACAAATCAATTAAAAATAAAACTACAAAACAAAAATAAAAGATTCTCAGCACATGCCTAATAAAGAATAAACCACAAATTCTGACCCTTTTTGCTTTCCTGAGTGTCCTCTTTGCTTTTGGCCTTGTCCAGTTTGATTGGCAGACCCAGGACCTTCCTACCATTCAGGGCAAGAGCTTTCTGAATCTCCTCCTCAGACCCAAAATCCACATAACCAAATTTCCTACAAACAGATCATTTGTGATCGTTAACATTTACAGAAAAGAGTAAATAAAACATGAAGGTGAGAGGATGAAGATGTACACACTTGGAGCCACCGAGCCGGACGTCCTGAATCGCGAGACTCTCCTTCTTAAAGAACTTGGCAACAGCTTCCTTGATTTCCTCAAAACTTTTCTCTGAATTCAAGTTGCCCAGGAAGAGGCTGAAAGCTGAGAATTAAAGTGTTATTATTAAAGCAGCAGATTACAGAGGAGACTTTATACGAACATTAAGTATTAATGCAGATAAATCTTACTTTCTCCATCTGACTTGGCTTTTTTAGAAGGTGGTGTCCCCTTATCTTTCTTTGAATCAGCTTTCCTCTTTCCAGGAGTCACAGGAGCTTCTGCAAATTAAGAACGAAGTGTTTTATCAATCTGTCACAACTCAGGTGTTTCAAAGAAAAATGAGCTCAAACTGGGCACATCAGAATAAACAGATCATCACAGATTCAGTATTAAGTCCCTAAAGGTTCATCACATGTGCACCAGTACTGACACGGAGACCCGCACCCCCCATTTGGACTAAAATGTTATGGTTTGTTATAAAAATTACCATCTTCCTCTTCATCATCGTCATCATCATCATCATCATCCTCCTGCTGCTTCTTGGCTTTCACGCCCTTTTTAGTAGGAGCTGGTGTGGTGTCCATTTCCTCCTCTGAATCTGAAGGATAAATTAAAAAGATTAAAGCCAATTTCTGAAGTAACAGGAACAAACCACGTTGAATTAACCAAGTGCAAATCACAGAAGAACCCAAATCCACACACCGTCTTCTTCGTCATCATCCTCATCCTCGTCGTCATCAGACTCCTGTTTAGCAGCAGGCTTTGCAGGAGTTGCTTTTTTAGGGGGAGCTTCCTCCTCCTCTGATTCATCTTCTAACAGGAAGAACATTTAAACCAGCAGTGAGTGATACTCTGGATTTTTAAAACATATACTCTAAGTACTAATCAGTCATTATGGGTACTAATGAGGTTAGTAATAACAGCTGACCAGAATGAAAGTGTATTTTAACTTGTCAGACCCAAACTACACTTCCAACACAAATTTAGATATAAAACATCTGTATTTTTATCTTCCAGCTGTGAAATTTATTGGTACATCTGTGGATGCAGAATTCTGTGACATTTATAAATCAAACCAAACACTTAAAATAGGTTACATGAGCTGTTATCAACAGTTTTACTTTCTAAAACATGGTGACTCTCCTACACCGATCAGCAAAACCTAACTGGCTACCTGGTTCTTAAACTTTTGGAAGGTGTTCTGATACATGAGCCCATCTTTTGGCCCAGTCAGTAACAGAGGTGAGCAGAGAGCCAATCAAATGCTTCGATTTAGACAGAATGGCTTATGATTTACAGTGTGAGATTAATAACCAGACCCAATTATGATCCAGATTTGATCAGTACATTTTTGTACTGCTGCCTTGGTCGGTTTAAGCTGATTATGGACCAAGTCTGCCCTAACTATTAGGTCTGTCCGCAGCTTACTGGTACAACTCTGACTTGATTCCTATTTAAATTCTCCACTTTCCATACGGGTGGAGACACGACTTATACATATGTGTAGCTATGATGTGTTAGACTCCCACCCCATACGATTTGGAATTCAGAACTAAAAATCCACTTCCTGTAAACATTAACAGCTTTCTTAAGATCACCCCATGTTTGGGTTTTTAAACGTCCCTGAACAGCTGCAAAACTCAGCAATTCTGCATGCACCATTAATTCCAACACCCCCCAATCACACAAACATACCATCTTCATCTTCATCCTCCTCCTCAGACTCCTCTTTGGCAGCTTTAGCAGGAGTCACTTTAGCTGCAGGTTTTGCAGGAGTTGCCTTTTTGGGAGGTGGGGCTTCATCATCTGACTCATCTATTAAAAATAACCAAGAAATCAGACCCGCCCACATTAAATCACCCTCCCACATGGTCCAATTAAGAAAGTAACACTACTTAAAAGTCTGAAATTTCATACCATCATCTTCCTCAGACTCCTGCTTCTTTGCAGGGGTCGCTTTGGCCTTCGCAGGGGTCGCTTTAGCTCCTTTAGCAGGGGTCGCTTTAGCTCCTTTAGCAGGGGTCGCTTTGGCTGGTGTTGCCTTCTTAGGGGCAGGAGGCGCCTCTTCTTCCTCTGTAAGCAAAACAGAAATAAATAAACCCAGCTCCACCACAGAACTCTTTGGTCTGATGTTCAGAATAAGGGACAATTTAAGAAGGCAGATAAACACGTGAACATGCACCACGTACCAGATTCTTCTTCATCGTCGTCATCTTCCTCATCATCTTCGCTTTCTTGCTTGGCAGCAGATTTTCCATTTTTCACAGATTTTAGTGGGGTTGCATTTTTCTTACCTACAGCTTTTGGAGGTGGTGCCTGAATAAAAAAAAAAAACTAATCAGCACAAGATTTTACTTAACTAACAACTCCATATTAAACCCTGATTCCTTATTCAGTCTAAACCTTACCTCCTCCTCTTCCTCATCTTCACTGTCCTCCTCACTGGACTCTTCTACTTCTTTGGGAGGTGGAGGAGCTTTCTTTTTAGGCGGTGCTTCCTTCGCACCTTTCTTCACCCCCTGCAGAGGGTCATGTTAAAAATAATGGGTTCACGTGTGGAACAGATTAAATTAAAATGCAAAAAAGATTAGCTATGCACTTGCTCAAAAGTAAGAAGACCAGAACTGAACTTTAAGGAGGCCCGTTTTACACGGCAGTGCTATGGTATACAAATCTGGTCCTACTGGTGGACTGGTGAAAATGCCTGGTCCAGGTAAAATGCCAAAGAAATCCAATATCAGTCCATCTCTGTTAAACTACTTTGGGTTTTTTATTGCTGTATGACGATAAAAAGGACTGTGGTGTTCTGGTGCTTAAGGTGTTGGACTATGGATCAGAAGGTTCAGGGGTCAAATCCCACCTCTGCCACGCTGGGTCCTAGAGCAAAACCCTTAACCTACAATTACTTACACTGTATAAATTCCAAATGACTCTGGATAAGGGAACCTGCTAAATACCAGAAATGTAAAATCTGTCACCCAGTCCTGACTTCATTACAGAACCACTCACACTGCACATCTGTATTATAATATATATTAAACATATTATGGAGTAGAAGCCCCCCCCAAAAAGAACTAATTAAATTATTAAAGTGATTGATGCATTTTGTTTAAGGACTTACTTCGGGGGGGGGGGGGGTTAAGTTCCAATACCCTGAATTAATCTTAAAATCAACAATTTAAATTAATGCCTTTGTACGAGTGAAGTCAGAAAAAAAATACCACTAATAAACACTATGTGGTTAAAAGTGCAAATATATTTCTAATAAATAAAAGCTGAACCTTAAAGCTGAAGCTGCACAAAGGCCACGTGTGAGATGAGCACATGGACCAACCAGCCCACGTGCGCTTCTGCAGCATGGCTCCAGCTAGCGTGCTAAGCTAACCAGTCCTCCTATAGCATTAACTAACACTAATCAGGACTCCAATCTAACTACCTACATTTAAGTAATACAAACATGTACTTTATCTAACAGTATAACATTCAGAGCGGCTTTCAGTGAACCGACTCATCACTGAGCATTTGGTAAATCCAGCCTTATCAAATAAATCAGCTTTTATTTGCTTCCTTTGCTGTTAAGATCAGGCAGAAATCGAATGATCTGTTACTGATAATTTAAGTTCTGCTGTTTAGGTCGAATCTCACCCGGTTTAGCGATGCTAAGCCAAATAATGCTAACGGAACCCAATGACTAACCAACTGAAATTCGTGTTTCAAACACGATACTAGAGTTTAAGAGTAAGCAGTGAATTTTAATAAGTTGTGTTCTTAAATTGTGTTCTTGTGTTTTTACAAACGGTACACAAATTAGCATTTTAACCCGTACGAGGGAGAAAAAAACCATCGAGGCCGCGTATCGGCCATTTTAAGATCAAAAACTAACAGCTTCGGCTGTACCTCAAATGACGCTTCGCTCCCTACACATGTTCCATACAAGCAATGGCAAACATGCACTACCTAGTGAATGCTATGTCCCCTACTCTGTCGTTTGGTATTCGGCCTTCACGGCGAAGACGGCGCAAATCTGAAGCCACCATTTTTCCCCAATGATATTGGCGTACTAATGTCTTTATCGAATTAAATATTTCAGGCATGAAAATTGCAGGCTGTGTTATTAAACAGTCTAATGCTTCCAGTGTTGGAATAATTATGTTGAGCAAATGCCTTTGAACGTTTAGGCTGAGATTTACACGGTACACTAAATAATCAGAACAAATCTTACCTTCGCGAGTTTCACCATGGCTGCTGTGTTTCACTGAAACACGAGATTAAAATGATCAGCGTGGATTTTCTTGCCGTTACTTAACACGAGCCCTAACTGAACAGCCCGGCGTGCACGAGCTTCTATGAGCGCGAGCGAAGCAGCAGCGCTGTATATCCCTCAAATTAAGCTCCTCCCACTGAATAGGCGCTCGAGCCTGGCCTCATGGGTAATGTAGTTTGTACTCTTGGACGAGCCAAGAGCAAAATTCACTGTAAATAATTCGACAGCTCTCAAACGGTAAAAAAAAAATAAATAAATAAATAAAAAATTACAAATCTCTCCAGCAGCTAAGCGTCTGTGGTGAGGACACGTTCTCTGTGAGTAAACCTCAGTATTATGACGGCCAACCCGATGTGTGCGCAAGCTTTCTACTCCAGTTTGCGCTATATTTTGACTGTTCGGCCCCAGGTTCGGATAAGGCTAAGATCGCATTTCTTATATCTCGTCTCACCGGCACCGCTTTACAATGGGCCACAGCTGCTTCAAAATCTCACATATCCTGACTTTAAACTAAAGTTCTTGACCATATTCGACCCCCCCCCCAAGTGAGGCAGAAGTGCTGGAGAGAGACTGTCTTTCTTACGACAGGGAGGACAGTCAGTGGATGAGTTTGCCATGCAATTCCACACCTTGGCAGCAGGTAGCGGATGGAATGAACCTGCTCTGCTGGTAGCATTCCGCAATGGACTTAATAGTGAGATCCTGAGGGAGTTGGCCTGCCGAGATGACAAACTCTAGTTGGACGAGCTCATCGATGTGGCCATCCGACTGGACCATCTACATCGCCAGAGGGGTCCCAACCAGGCAGAATCTACCGGCAGGCAGGTTTCCCGTCGGGAGCCCGAGGAGCAACTGGAGACTATGCAGTGCAACTCGACCATGCTCCGACCCAGAGATCATCAGGCAGCTGTTTGAGAGGCACAGTGCCTATTCTGTGGATCCCTGGGGCACTTCATGATTGATTGCCAGGTTCGCCTGAGCCAGATTCGGGCTCCAACTCCGGCACTAATGTGGTGAGTCTGCCCACAAGGGAGTTGGTTAAGAAGTCATTTGTCTTACCTGTAAGAATATACTGTGCATCTGTGTGCTCTGTCTTTGTAGCACTCTGACTCCAGAGCAGAGGGGAACTTGTCCGACAACTCCGCATTCCCACAAATATGCTAGCGCAGAGGATGGAGGTGGCGGCGGTCGAACGGCGCTCCCCTAGCCCGGGAAAGAGATACACAGATCACGACACCTGTTCGTCTGGAGGTCAGCGCCTGTCATAGCGAAAGCATTCAGCTCTTTGTCCTCAAAAGCTCCGAATTCACCATCATTCTGGGGCTTTCTTGGCTGCAGCGCCACCAGGACCAGGAGATCCTCAGCTGGTCAAGCTCTTGTCTTTCCACCTGTATCAGATGTCCGAGTCTTCGTCTCAATGCTACATCCACTAATGTTGCCATAGAGACCTCGGAGGCGACCGTTCCTGCCGAGTACCAGGACCTTCTGGAGGTATTCAGCAAGGCTCGCGCCACCTCTCTGCCGCCCCACAGGCCATATGATTGCTCCATAGAGTTCTTGGAGGGAGCAGTCCTACCTAAGCCATGCTTCTACCCCATATCTCAGCAGGAGGAGAGGGCCATGTCTGAATATGTGCACAAGGCCTTGAAGTAGGGCTTCATTCAACCATCCAGGTCCCCGGTAGCAGCAGGGTTCTTTTTTGTTAAAAAGAAGGACGGAACCCTCCGTCCATGCATCGACTATCGGGGAATCAATAACATCTCACGCAACTACCCGTATCCCTTACCTTTGGTGCCGGTGGCACTCAAACAGCTGAAAGGAGCTGGGTTCTTCACTAAGCTCAATTTCCACAGTGCTTAGAACTTGATCTGACTTAAAAAAGGGGACGAGTGGAAGACCGCTTTCAACACCAATCAGGGCCACTATGAGCACCTGGTGATGCCCTTTGGTTTGTCTGTGGCACCCTCAGTGTTCCAATCTTTTATTAATGACGTGCTCAGGGATATGCTGGACAGGCTTGTCATCGCGTACATTGATGACATTTTGATTTATTACGCCGACCTCCAGAGCCATGTGCGTCAAGTTCGAGCAGTTTTAAAAAGACTGCTAAAGAACAACCTGTTTGTTAAGGCTGACAAATGTGAGTTTCATATGCAATCCATTTCTTTCCTAGGATATCACATCAGCTCTGGGGGCATCCTTATGGAGAAGCAGAAGGTAGAGGCGGTGACCCAGTGGCCCACTCCCGTATCAGTCAAGGACTTACAAAGGTTCCTGGGGTTTGCGAACTTTTACCGGCACTTCATTAGAAACTACAGTCTGGTGGCAGCTCCCTTAACAGCTCTTCTACAAAGTAACGCACGTAAGCTTAAGTGGAACTCGCAAGCAGAGGCTGCTTTCAAGGCCCTTAAAGGGGCATTCACCTCGGCCCCCATCCTTCACCATCCCGATCCCAAGCGTCCATTTGTCGTAGAGGTTGCCGCATCTGAGATCAGAGTTGGGGACATACTTTCTCAGCACCAAGGTAAGCCGTAGAAGCTCTTCCCGATAGCGTTTTTTCCCCCGCAAATTATCCCCAGCTGGACGTAATTATGGCATAGGAGATAGGGAACTGCTAGCCGTCAAATTGGCTCTAGAGGAGTGGCACCACTGGCAAGAGGGAGCCAGGGTCCCATTTTCAGTTCTCACCAATCACAAGAATCTGGAATACCTCAAGAGTGCCAAGATACTTCACTCTCGTCAGGCCCGGTGGTCACTCTTCTTTGCTAGGTTTAATTTTAATATAACCTACCGACCCAGGTCCAAATATGTCAAGGCAGATGCTCTGTCAAGGTATTACCGGGAGGAGAGGGAGGCCGACTTCCAAGGTTCCAGAACCTATTTTGCCTGACTCAATCTTTGTCAAAGCTATACAATGGGACCTTGATAGACAAATTGCCAGATCCATTAGAGAACAACCAGTACCCAAGCAATGTCCCAAGGACAAGCTTTATGGTCACCCTCCTCATCGTGCGTCCCTTATCACTTGGGCTCACTCTTTGGTGGCAGCGGGGCACCCAGGGGAGGCGCGTACTCAGCAACTCATTTCTCAACGCTATTGGTGGGAGTCTATGCACAAGGATTTTCATCACTTTGTCGCATCCTGTTCCATCTGTGCTCAGAGCAAGACTCCCAAAACTCTACCCACGGGTAAGCTTCACCCATTGCCCATGCCCTTGCACTCTTGGTCCCACATTGCCATTGATTTCGTCACAGACCTTCCCGAATCAGAGCGTTTCACCACTGTCATCATGTTTGTGGACCGCTTTTCAAAGGCCGTAAGATTTGTGCCTTTTAAAGGCCTACCCTTTGCTTGGGAGACCGCCCAGGTGATGTTTGAACATATATTTCATAATTTTGGTATCCCTGAACAAATTGTCGGATAGGGGTCCACAGTTTACTTCCAGAGTATGGGCGACATTCCACAAACCAGAATTCTTTACGCAATGCTTCCACAGGCATAACTCCATTCCAGTGTGTTCTCGGTTTTCAGCCACCTCTCGCACCCTGGTCTGGGGTGGTCACCAATATCCCGGCAGTGGATGAGTGGATGCAGCGAAGCGAGCAAGTTTGGGAGTAGACGCATTGACACATTGAGAAGGCCGTAGAGAGGCAGCGAGTGCAAGCAGATCGCCATAGGTCTGACAACCCGTCTTTTCGGTGTGGTGATAGAGTCTGGCTCTCAACCCGGGACTTCAGTCTCAGGGATGGAAAAAAGAAACTCAGAGCTAAGTATTTGGGTCCTTTTATCATTATCAAAAAGATCAACCATGTCACGTATAAACTTAAATTGCCACCCGAGTACCGGGTATCTAATGCTTTTCATGTTTCCCTCCTTAAGCCAGTGGTCCCAGGCCCCCTGGACGAGTTGTCGCCTGGAGAGATGCCGCCGCCTCCCCTGGACCTGGAGGGTACCCCTGTCTACGCTGTTCACCAGATTCTGGACTCCAGAAGGCGAGGGGGTCAGATCCAGTACCTTATTGATTGGGAGGGTTACGGTCCCGAGGAGCAGAGCTGGGTCTCATCCAGGAATGTTCTGGATCCTGGTTTGATTGCAGATTTTCACGCCCGACATCCTGGGAGACCGGCTCCCCGCCCGTGAGGGAGGCCTTGGGGCTCTGTCAGAAGTGGTTCAGCAGGGGGAGGTGGTGTTCCTCGCGGGCGGCCTCGCTCCATTCCTGTCACGGACTCTTTGAGGGAGAGTATTGTCACACAACGCTCAGAAGGGAACTGCAATTCCCTTCATACACCGCCGGGAGGCATCAGCGTAGCACAGGAGGACAGAGTGATTGGCAAATCACCCTCACCTGAGTTTTGATATGCGTTTCTTATTTAAGCCTAGTCCTCCCGTGCAGCGTCGCGAAGTATTGCCTCATTTACTGTGTGCCTTACCGAGCGTTTACTATTTTATGTTGTCTTTTGGATTATCGACCTTTGCCTGCCTTGTGACCTTGGATTTAGCCTCTCTACTAGTGTATCAGCCGGTATTTACTATTGACCGTTTTGACCTCGAGTTTGCCTCGCCCTGTATGTTCATTGTAGTGTTTGTTTGGTTTGAGTCTGTTTTCGGTGTGTTCCTGTGTTCATTGTTTGTAAAAATAAACATTTATTTTTGTACCTTCCGAGTTCATCTGTCGTTATGCTGTCACACAGGATCATGTCTGGCATATCTGCCTTATTGAGCCTTGGTTGTTAGTTAGCCTGGCATTGGGTCTCTTTGATCCTAAAGTTGCGCATCCTTATGTTAGATTAAGGGCAGAGCCTGGGAGTTCATGATCAATGAGACTTGTGGTGATCTGGGATGTTGGGTGCTGTCTCCCTGTCT
>JAVSBU010029858.1:0-14576 GCA_033118015.1 Loricariichthys derbyi
TTTTAGGTGGTTATTTACACTGTATAATATGTACTATGCATGTGCAAAAATATTTTAAATGGAGTACCGCAAAACCCAGTGAAACAGCAATAATACCAGATAAATATTTTACATTAATATTTTTTGAAAATCCACGAAACAGCGAGTCCATGATAAATGAACCGTAAAGTAGCGAATGAACACTGTAACCTAAAAACTCCATCTCCATTAAGGTGTCAACAATTCTACAGCTGACTGTATGTCAAGAGACTCTGGGAAAACTATGCACGTGTGCTAACTCACCATGTTGAAGCTCCTAGTAACACCTCCCAGTAATGGCAGCCACTGTCGATGAATACATTTCCGGCAGCACCGTACGAACCCGTACCGCTGAAACGCTCTGGAGTGTGACTTTTCTTTAGAGAGCTCTCGTCCTTCTCCATGGTCAGGCAGTCATTGGATATACGCAGTTTCTTATGTGCTGTCTTTGGGTCCAGCTTAAATGGTTGACCTGTGGACAGGAAACCGTTAATGAGTTCTAATGGTAATTTAAGGGTTTTTTTTTCCTTCTAAAATAGGAGACAGAATGTGACAGGCTCTAATGAGAAACAATATTTTGCTGCTAGATATATAGTTACTCTTAGAATTTTCTATATTTCTGGATAAATATCAGCGTCTCAACGGTTAAACGAACAGACTTTGAACTGATGATTGGAAGGTTGGGATTTGAAATCTTTGCTTCAACAAGATGCACCTGATAGGCTCTTGAGCAAGGCCCTTAATAATGCATATAAAGAGCAAATGACAAAGGCAGTGAATGGAATGCAACACATTAAAAAGTCAAAGTCAGAATCTGGTGTGAGCAATAACTGTAACTATACTGTAACTGTAACTAAATATTCCCAGTAACTGTTGATCGTTCCTGCATATTGGCATGTCTATGTACAGAGCAGAGAATGTTGGTGGGTCTTCACATGAACTGCTCGCTTCAGGTCTTTTAGCAACTTTTCAGTTTGATTTAGGTCCAGACTTTGAACTGGTCTTTCCAAAACATTAACTTTATTCTTCTTTAACCATTCTTTTGTAAAATAACTAAATATAATGTATATTACTCCATGATCCATATTCTTTTTAAATGAATTCACAGATGGATGCTCTGACATTTTCCTTGTTCTGGAATGGTTCAGAATTCTTTGTTCCATAAGTAATGGCAAGCCGTCCTGGCCCAGATTCAGCAGAATACAGTGGTGCTTGAAAGTTTGTGAACCCTTTATAATTTTCTGCAAAAATATGACCTAAAACATCATCAGATTTTCACACAAGTCCTAAAAGTAGATAAAGAGAACCTAGTTAAACAAAAAGAGATAAAAAATATTATACTTGGTCATTTATTTATTGACGAGAACTATCCAATATTACATATTAGTGAGTGGCAGAAGTATGTGAACCTTTGCTTTCAGTATCTAGTGTGCAGCAATAACTGTAACTAAATGTAATCTTACTCATGGGCCACCTACCCCTTGTATAGCTCCTTTTTATATTTTGTATATAGTTTTTATATTATATAAAATTTTATTTATGAGTCTTTGATTCTTCTCCTTACAGGTGAATACGGCCATGCATGAGGCCAAGCTGGTAGAGGAGTGTGATGAGCTGATAGAGATCATTCGCCAGAGGAAACAGGTCATCGCTGTCAAGATCAAAGAGTCAAAGGTATGGCTGTGCAGACCTTCAAGACAGCACAGAAGGCAATATAATTGCCAATTTAAGGGATGCCCATAGGTCTTGCATTTCAATAAGATTACACTAAAAAGGACTAGTAGCAGTCGAAAACGTTTCTTGAATCATAGAAGAACACAATAGCCTCATCGTTAGCTTTGGTTGCTTCTTTGTCTTCAATCTCCCATCTGTGCATGGTCCCCACCAACCTGTCAAAGAGTGAGGTCCATAAGGAGAAAACAGCTGTATGTATACTCTGAAACTTGCCACAAATTTTGCACAGCACACAAATCCTGCTGGGCCTAAAACTACCAGTACAGACCGTGTTAGTTAGAAAAAAGCAGAGAAATGTTAGCATACTATTAACAATGGGAAAATTCCTGAATAGGCCATAAATTATTTTGCTGTTTTAATTAAGATTGATTTGATTGAAACCAGGAAAGATGAGGGAAATTGTAGCCTGGAGGAGAGCATATACACAATGTAGACACTTTTTGATGCCCAAAAATTACATCTTAAACATAATTATTGGTATGGAGCTCGCCTTTTTGCTGCTACAACAGCCTTTGTTCTTCCCAGAGGGCTTTACACTAGAATACAATTTGGAATATTACTGTGAGGTTATCTTCTGATGTTAGACAATAAGCCCTGGCTCACTTGGCATTCCAATGCCATTGGTGTCTGACGGACTGGAGATCAAGGCTCAGTGCAAGCCAGCCAAGTTCTCAGTCAAAGCTGGCAAACCATGCACTTGTTTGGACTTTGTTTAAATCAGAATCAGAGATACTTCATTGATCCCAAAGGGAAATTCCACTTGTTACAGATTCACCCCCACATAGTAGTATCAAAGTACTGTTATAGCATGACACACACCTGTTGCATGGTGGGAGTTGAAGTCCTCTCAGCTGAGCATGCCAGGTACCATCCTGGCCCTCTAGGCTGAGATGTCGCCACTGGCCTTGTGACAGAATTTTTGTCTGGGGAGTTTATTATGAATGTTTTACAACTGAGTGCTGCTGAAATAGCAGAGCTCAATAATTAAAAGGGGTGTCCACAAACTTTTGTCTATATACTGTCTATATAACTGTTGTAGGTGGTCCGTGAGATCCCAGAACATAAAATAAGTGAAGGACTGGATGAGTTCACTTAAAAGTAATTTCTTGAGGAAAAACAGCAGAGCTTTAGTAGTCTCAACCAGCACAAACAAGAAGCCGAGGCTGCTGCATAGTGATATAAAACTGCTAAAGATGGATCAGACTTGACATTTAGAGATAAAAGTCTTTTGAAATTTATTATGGAATTATGATGCCTGGATTGTTATTACTCACAGAAGCTTGCCAGCCACACACACCATCTCCGTGGGTTATTGCACCAGTACATTATTTTAAAATGTTAAAATCATGAAAAGATTGTTTTAAATTAACCTTTACTTAAATTTACTTACTTTAACTTAATTAACAAATTTAGTAATAGACATAGTCATATAGCGGTGTGTTACATTAATTTGATTTTAAACCCCAAATGAGCAGCCAGAGGCTACAGTGGGAAAAGAAAAACTCCATGAAGTATATAAGATAAAGTCTTTAGAGGAACCAGGTTCAAAAGAAGACTGATCCTCCTCTGGGTACCATCAGACCATTTTTGTAGCTGAAAACACTATAACCATAACCGTGTAACAAACGGTTGTTTGTTAAAATGTTTAAACCACAAGAGCTTTGTATGAATAACAGACCTTTTTAATAGTAGAAATTGTCTTAGAAACAGAAAGTTCTCAATACCAAATTATACACAGGAGTACAAATCATAACAGACCTGTCAGAAAGTAAATGCTCCATTGTGCAAATGACAGCTTTGACTTCACTGGTAAAAGTGTTATGCAACTCTGGTTAGTCATTAAAGGGACATGAAAGCATGGACAAAACCAGAAAAAACAGTGTAATTCAAGTTTTGTATTGCAAATGTACAGTATCAGTCAAAAGTTTGGACACACCTTTTCATTCAATGTTTTTTTTTTCCATAGATTGTAAATTAATACTGAAGTCATTCAGACTATGAAGGAGGACATACAGTGGGGAGAACAAGTATTTGATACACTGCCAATTTTGCAGGTTTTCCCACTTACAAAGTATGTAGGGGTCTGTAATTTTTACCTTTTAGCCCCACTCCTCCATACAAATCTTCTCCAGATCCTTCAGGTTTCGGGCCTGTTGTTGGGCAACACAGACTTTCAGCTCCCTCCAAAGATTTTCTATTGGAAACTTGCTAGGCCACTCCAGGACCAAGAGATGCTTCTTACGGAGCCACTCCTTAGTTGCCCTGGCTGGGTTTTGGGTAGTTGTCATGCTGGAAGACCCAGCCACGACCCATATTCAATGCTCTTATTGAGAGAACGGGGGTTGATGGCGAAGATCTCGTGATATATGACCCCATCCATCCTCCCCTCAATGTATTGCAGTTGTCCTGTCCCCTTTACAGAAAAACATTCCCAAATAATGATGTTTCTACCTCCATGCTTCATGATTGAGATGGTGTTCTTGGGGTTGTACTCATCCTCCTTCCTCCTCCAAACACAGTGAGGGAACATTATACCAAAAAGTTATATTGTGGTTTATTAGACCTTCTCTGGATCATCCAGATGGTCATTGACACACTTTAGATGGGCCTGGACATGCGCTGGCTTGAGCAGGGGGACCTTGCATATGCTGCAGGATTTTAATCCATGACGTGTGTTACTAATGGTTTTCTTTGAGACTGTGGTCCCAGCTCTCTTCAGGTCATTGACCAGAACTATACCTGCTGTGTAGTTCTGGGCTGATCCCTCACCTTTCTCATGATCAGTGAAGCCCCACGAGGTGAGATCTTGAATGGAACCCCAGGCCGAGTAAGAATACTCTGTCATCTTGAACTTCTTCCATTTTCTAATAATTGCGTCAACAGTTGTTGCCTTTTCACCAAGCTGTTTGCCTATTGTTCTGTAGCCCATCCCAGCCATGTGCAGGTCTACAATTTTGTCCCTGATGTCCTTAGAAGGCTCTCTGGTCTTGACCATTGTGAAGAGACTGGAGTCTGTTGATTGGGTGCCTTTTATACAGGTAATGATTGGAGAAAATGAGGGATTCTTAAAGAGAAACTAACATGTCTGTGAGAGCAGGAATTCTTACTGGTTGGTAGGTGATCATATACTTATGTCATCCAAAAAAACAAAACAAAATCAATCTATTGAAACCCCCAATCTACCTTCAGCCAAGAGACATGATGTCAGCTTGCCAGTCCTGAAGCTTCCAGATACATCTCCACTAGAAAGCCTCAGCATTCCAATATTATTAGAATTTCTGTAGAATATTTCCTACTGCTGTATTTCTGGATCATTAAGACATTTAAGTTAGCTACCAAGCATTGTGGCCTCACAGTGAGCGGGTCCTGGGTTTGATCCCAGGTGGAGTGGCCTGGGTCCTTTGTGTCGGCATAATAATAATGCCACAATGGTGAATCCTCCACAGTATGCTCTGCAGCTCTTAAAGCTCTCAACTGCTAATCTGAAGGCTGGGATTTGGTGAGGTCCAAAATGCCCTTGAGCACAGACAGCCCTTAATTATCATCTGCTGATCTCGGTTTTAGAGCTGGTTTTATTAAGAGTAGGCCTATGTGCTAAACAATGCATATGTTAGATAATATGTTAACACAAATGTTTCTGTTCTGTTATTGACAGTACTGGTTTAGTGGTTCTAAATAATGTAAATAATTACCAAACCGTGTACTATCAACTCTAATTGACTGCAGAATGGATGACCCTACATTTGTCAGCTCTTTCTCAATGTGAAACAATGCATTAGTCCTAACATAATGTACTGAATGGTTATACAAGAGCATAATCAACCTCCATATCAGAGGTCCAAGCCCCTGTTTACTCCTGTTTCCCACAGTTTAATAAAAAGGGAGGGACTGAGGGAGAAATACAGCATTGTTCTTTAAGGTGCTCCTTTTGAACCATGAACTTGGAAGAGGCCGCAGTCATTTAGCAACGAACAACAACATTTGTCCACACATGGACATGCAATAGGAAAACATTAACTGCATGTTTAAGGCCTCATCTGGGAAACAACAAAATGAAACATCTCCAGCTGCTTCCAGCTCTAGCACTCCTACTTCTGTAGAACAGGCTGTGCTACCTCATGAGGTTTTGGAACTATCATTCAGCATAACAGTGATACCAAGTAAAGTAAGTAAAATCAGCTTACATCATTTACAAACCCAGAGAAGATCAGGGTTGAGGCAGTATGGAAAATGCAAATAAAACCGCTGCGGCATTCCTTACAATGACTTTCGCTTTATTTCATTGTAGACTGCATGAACCCAAGATTTTTCATTTTTAATAAACATCCAATTCCTGCATTTCAGGCCTGCATTAAGTTATAAACAAAGTTGAGACAGGCTCAATTTAGGGCTAGTAATAAGGTAAAAAATATAATGATGTGATTTCAAACAGGTGATGTCAACGGGCGATTGTAATCATGATTTGGTAAAAAAGCAGCATCCAAGAAAGGCTGAGACTTTGAAGAGCAAAGATGGGCAGAGGATCTCCAGTTTGTCAACAAATGCGTAACAAAGTTATTGTAATGTTTAAAAGCAATGATCCTCAAAATAAGGTTGGAAGGATTTGCATATTTGACTTAGTTTGTTTTGCATTGTCTTGTTGGAAAATGGATGAACATCCCTGGGAGGATTTCTTCTCGTAGAAAGCTTATGCTGCTCTAAAATCTCATTGTGCTTTTCTGCATTAATACTTACCATAAAATTTTCTGGCGGTCTGGAAATGATTAATTCCATTTCCATTATTCCTTATATAATACATTTGCTATCAAAGTACTGCTGTATTATGTCAAATCCCAACTGTGATAGAAAGACAAACGTGTGTGTGTGTGTGTGTGCGTGCGTGTGTGTGTGTGTGCGTGCGTGTGTGTGTGTGTGTGTGTGCGTGCGTGCGTGTGTGCGTGTATGTGTGTGTGTGTGTGTGTGTGTGTAGGTAATGAAGCTTCGTAAGCTGGCCCAGCAGATCGCTAACTGTAGGCAGTGCTTGGAGCGCTCCAGTGCTCTCATCAGTCAAGCTGAGCAGAGTCTGAAAGAGAATGACCACTCCCGCTTCCTCCAGACTGCCAGAAACATAGCAGAAAGGTGAGACTCAAACACACACATTTATACAAGATATCTATAGTCATGCTGTCCATTAGTTCCATTTCATACCAAGAGTAAACTTCTAGAAAGTGTACACATTTGATATTTGTTTGGGGTGCCTCCATTGTTTGAAGCACTGCATCAGGGAAGGCATTCATCTCTGTAGGTACTTTGAAAACAATAACAGGATTTTCAACATGCCTGCTGGACACCGAGGCTTCAGCAAAACCATTCATGTTTCCACAAATGCCAAAATCCTGCATTTTCTTTGTTGTACTTACTGAATGTACAGTAAAATGTGAAAGCAGTCTTGTATTCAGGCGTATGTAACTCAGCAGTTCATGACACACAATGTATTTCTTGTATTTAGTACTTTTACAATTACAACTGTAAGTCTTTTGGGGTTTGTCTATACCAGCTTTGCACATCTAGACACTGAAATTTTTGCCCATTCCTCTTTGCAAAATAGCTCAAGCTCAGTCAGATTGCATGCAGAGTGTTATTTTCAAGTCTTCCCACAGATTCTCAATGGCATTTAGTTCTGGACTTTGACTGGCCATTCTAACACATTAATATGCTTTGATATAAAACCATTCCATTGGAACTCTGGCTGTACGTTTAGGGTCGTTGTCCTGCTGGAAGGTGAACCACCACCCCAACGAGTCTTTTGCAGCCTCTAACAGGTTTTCCTCCAGGATCCATCTTCCCATCAACTCTGACCAGCTTCCCTGTCCCTGCTGAAGGAAAGCATCCCCACAGCACGATGAACACTTTATACATAGTATAAAGTATTGTATTTATTAAAAGTATAAAGTATCTGTATTTATTAAACATGCTGAATAAACGTAAATTCAGCTGGAAAAAGACGCTCATCCTTAGTGATAACAACTACAAAAGTTCCAATTGATCAGATTCACAAAAACTTTCTTTAGTAGTGCACCTCCTGCTAAGAATAACAGGAATACAATGTGCACCCAACAGTAACATGAAAAACTACAGAAAGCTCTAGAACTCCAGAAAGCAAAACGTGGTCAGAATAAATCAGCTGGGAAGCCTGATGAATGGAGCTTCTTGCCTTAGTTACTCTGTTGCTTCAGGACCTGAACATATGCAACAAGACAATGACCCAAAACATCAACAGGGAAGGTTGGAAAACAAGAGCATTTGTTTTGGAAAAGTCTGGAGAAGTTGAGTTGCTATGGAATGAGAGAGAAGTAGAGGTTTTACATGAATTTTGCTTCCAGGCACTTTTGGATATATTTTATTGATTTTGGCCTGCTAATCACCTAAAAAAAATCACCTGAAAGTTTCCAGTATCACGTACCGTTTGTAAGTCTACTAGTCTGCTAATATATTGCACACACACAAATCAAGCTGTTTTGGTCAGTCTTGAGCATGCGTAGCGATGCTTGGGTATTCTTAGTGAGGTTGGAAGCTGGCAAACAGGCTATAAAAGCTGCTTACATTTACAGGTGCTGTTTGGGTTCATGCTTTTGCACAAGTTCTTCAGGCAATAGCATAGTAAGGCAATAGCAAGGCTCAACGACGCTCCATCACTGCACTTTATTAAGAATGCCTATGAGCTCTACTTCAGATGTAAAATTGGTGACCAAGATAAACTCTGGGTTTTGCAACATGTGCACTCAACCTGAGAGCTTGGCTCAGAGGTACTCAGAAGCTAGTGCCACTTGCAGTCACAGGTATATGGCGAGAACAGAAAGTTCATTTGACAGACTGTTATTTCGGTCTGACTTTTCTTCTAAAAATAAAAAATCTATTGAATACCCCATCTGCCTTCAACCATGAGAATAGTGCCACAAGATGACAGTCTGCCAGGACCAAGGCCACCAGAGACATGGAGCCTAAATGAGGCAGATGAACAGTCCAGTGCTATACGAGTAATTATTGGATGTTTTTGCAAAATTGTACTTTATTTCTTTGTTGATTCTTCTATTTTTTTTTCTTGTTCAGTCCCTATATACAGTATACATTTCAGTTAACATCAGTATCAATGGTCGCTGGTTACGACCATGGTTAGCAGATGCATAAAGCCGTCTGTAAGTAAGTGCTGTTCTAACTATACCTCTGTCCTTTTTGCTTATAACCAGGGTTGCCATGGCGACGGCATCCTCACAGGTTCTTATCCCAGATGTCAATCTGAACGAGGCCTTTGACAACTTTGCACTGGATTTCTCCCGAGAGAAGAAAATCCTAGAGGGTCTGGATTACCTAACAGGTGAGTGGCATGTACTGCAATAACAATGAAAAAATACCCTTTGGTATTGAGGCCTTACCATATTTCTGTTTTTCTGCAGCACCTAACCCACCATCAATACGAGACGAGCTGTGCACGGCTTCCCACGACACAATAACCGTACACTGGACCTCCGAGGATGAGTTTAGCGTCACGTCTTATGAACTGCAGTACACAATCTACACAGGACAAACCAACTTCATCAGTGAGTTTAACTTTTTTTATGTTTGCAGCCACGTTTACTTTAAGCAGCATGTTTTTTGGAAATTTCATTAGGAAACAAGTATTGAGCTTGCTGCCTAGAATTGGACATATGAGCCGGTACATCCAGCACTGCATTTAAAATGCTGGATAAGATCATACTTTATGTAAGTGCAAGCCCAGTGGAGCATTTACTACTCAAACCCTTTGTTATATAACACAGCTCCTATTAAAGGACTTTCTGTAGAACTCATAGACTGCACGTTTGAATGGAGTAACATTAAAAGATTTATGAACACCTATTTCTGCTGTATCTTTCATTAAATTCCTACCGGTGAAGATAATGTTGTGACACTTGATCATTTAAGAGTCTTGGCAGAGGTAACTGTGAGAGGAAGAGATAATAATAACTCTAGCCAGTCATGGAAAAAGGAAACAGACTGTCTTACAACCTGGGTGTGTATGTGGTTAATGCGGTTGTCTCACAGCTCAAGAGATTCGCTCTTCCACCCCAACCTTGGATTCCATTGTGGAATCTGCATGTCCTTTACTCCAGGTACCCCAGTTTCCTGCCACAGTCCAAAGATGTGTCAAGAAGGTTAATTGGTCACTCTAAACTAGCATTGGGTGAACATGACTGACTAGTATCCACTTTCAAAAAAAGACAGTGTTTGATGAAAGTGACATTAAATTAACAAAGGGACAAATCTTACAAACTTTTAAGTCCCATCCTACTTTTGAAGCAATTACCAATGGAAAAGAGACATAACACAAAATCGAGTCATTCCAAAATATTTTCCTCTACTTGATCTAAAAAAGAAATTTTGACTGATCACAACAATTATATTTGTCTTTTTACTATCCCTACACTGACGGCATGGCCATGAGGTACCTAAGACCTTTTAGTCCTATGTGTCATGCCCACGGAGCAAACAGACTCCAGTTCCCATAAGGCACTAGAAGCTGAGCCGGGTTTGGCGCGCCCTCTGTCGCCCGAGTTTTAATCAAACGCACCTGTGGCTCATTTGCTGAGCAGTTAAATAGACGCGGGGCGCGCCAACTCGGCACGAAGTATTGCCAACACTGTTGTGCTACTGAGCGTTTCTCTTGTATGATTACCTGTCTATCTGGTCTGTGGATTTTTTTGCGTGTTATTTGGAATACGATATTTGGATTCTCCCTCTGGTTTTGTTTGCTCGTGTGATTGACGTTTGTGTATCGACCCCGGATTGCTCACCCCGATTACGTTTTCCTGGATTACACCCACCCTTCCTGCTTCCTTACCCCGCTTGCGTCTCCTCTCTTTACTACTCGTCACACAATGTTGTTCCCCTCTTCATAGGAGAGACAGTACCTGCTGTCCCTACAGAGCATGCCTTGTGATGCTGCCACCAGGATAGAATGCCCTGGCAGAGTGTTATTGGAGCACTCCTAGTGGCTGAATGGCATGAGTTGTGCATAGAAAGGGTCGTCTTTAGGCTGAACAAAGCCTAGCGGATGAAGGCAGCACAAAGCTGCAGGTTAACCTAGAGACTGCTGAAGAGAAAGTAGCGCAAAGTCGCGTGCATAAGCGTGGTGGCTAGCAGGGAGAAATTAGCACGAAGCTATGGGTTTACCTAGCAGCTAGCGGGGATCAAGCAACGTGAAGCTACGAGTTAGCCTAGTGGCTAATAGAACAAACACACAGTGCCAAAATTCAGTGTCTCAGAAGTTCAAGAGCGCATCAAGAGCCACTACACACAGACAAAGCCTAGCCATGGGCTAAAAATGTCACATTCCTTGTGTCAAACTGCTTCTGAACCAGAACCGAGGTCAGAAGCTTCTTACCTGTGTTGTGGAGAAAAAGAACCAAACTGTTGCTTAGTGGTCCAAAATCCTCTTTTCAGATGAAAGTAAATTTTGCATGTCATTTGAAAATCAAGGTCGCAGAGTTTGGAGGAAGAGTAGAGAGGATCAGAATGCATGGTTCTTAAACTCCAGTATGAAGTTTACACAATCAGTGATGATTGAGGAGCCATGTCATCTGCTGGTGTTGCTCCACAGTGTTTTCTGAAGTCCACAGTAACACAGCCATCTAACAGGAAATTTTAGACACTTCATACTTCCATTTACTCACAAGCTTTATGGAGATGCTGATTTCATTTTCCAGCAGGACTTGGCACCTGCCCACACTGCCAAAGGTAGCAAAAGCTGGTTCAATGACCATGGTGTTACTGGGGTTGATTGCCAGCAAACTGTCCTGATCTGGACCTCATAGAAAATCTATGTTGTATTGTCAAGAGGAAGATGAGAGAGACCAGAGCCAACAATGCAGGTGACCTGAAGGCTGCTATCAAAGTAACCTGGGCTTCCATTAGACCTAATCAGATCCACAGGCTGATCGGCTCCATGTCACACCAGATTAATGTAGTAATTCATGTACAAGGAGGCTCATAAGCCTGACATTTCTGTTTAAAATCTGCTTTTTATTGATCTTTTGTAATAGTCTAATTTTCTGAGACTCTGAATTTTGGCTTTTCATCATCTATAAGCCACAATAATCAAAATTTCAAAATAAAGGCTTGAAATGTTTCACTCTGTGTGTAATAAATCTATATAATAAATGGGTTTCACTTTCTGAAATAAGTGACACGAAATATTGAACATTTTCATGATATTCTATTTTTTCGATGTACCTGTATGTGCTTGGCTACAAGCCTGTAATTTACAGTGTGAGGTCTGCAAGAGTGAATGACGCAAGTCCGGAGCATAACTAATAAATTCTTATTGGGTGATGTGTGTAATGGGGGTTTTATGTACACCCACACAACACAAAATCTACCTTTCTTTTTCTTGGTACTCTCTCACATCCTTCCCTGCCTTTTCACTCTGTCTCTCAGTGATGGAGTGGGCTGTAGACATCCAGTTACAGCAGCACAGATTTATTCAACCTCTAATAGCACAGGTCTGGACACTGCTACTGCAGCCTCCGCTGAGAATTAAAGAGAGAGACTGAGAAATAGAGAAAAATGCTTTTACAACCCTCTTTGGAATGCAAGTGCTCAAGTGTAGCCACTAGCTTGTTATTGGTAGCATTTGCCTCTCTCCCATGAGAAGAAATCGGAGCCCTTCCTATTACTGTGGTTTAGCCTGGTCTCTGCACTAACCCTAACCATCCATCACTAAAGCTATTGACGGCATCCCTCATTCCTAAACAAGTTCAGTCTGGTACCACAGTATTACTGATTCTTTGTATCATCTAAATAGACTGTAAATACATGGCTTGTTGTGCCTGAAAGCTTATTTAATGAGTAATTTCATGCTCTGTCCTTGACAAGCTTATGTTCAAAATGGGTGTCAAAGGAATTGCTTTGAAGTCCTTCAAAAATACTTTAAAAAAATGCAGACAGGCTTGAGTTCGATTGTAATTATTAAGTTGACACATTTTCAGTAGAACCTTTAAAACTTTTATTTTCTTTAGGTCAGTTCATACAATCAAAGAACAAAATTTTCATTCAACGACACTCTGATGTAGATACAATTACAGATTTGGCCCAAACAGTAAGGCACCCCTCTGTGACTAATTAAAAGAGGTCCAAAGGCAGCAATCTCAGGCAGATCTCATCCTAATAAGCTGAAAGTGTGGAAATTAAAAGCTTCCTTTCTGACTGGTTCCAGAACTGCACTCTTCCAGACCACTCATTAAACCGGTTATGGAGAGAGGGGGAGCCTGCTGATTTGACGTTATTATGCGTCCATATGAGTGTGGGTGTTTTCCTGATATCGACTACAATTGCATCAGAATTGAGCTAATGCTTCTTACTCTGCTTCACTGTGACAGTGATTGATAGCGATGTGAAATGCTTGACCAGCATGCTAACTTAGGTCTTATGGGAAAATGTGCTGCATTTCAGATTTTCAGATCCTTTCCTTCAAAAGGGTTGGTGTGGGAGGATCATATGGTGCATGCTACATACTACCAACAGCACATGCTTTTTATTTACATTTATGGCATTTAGCAGACGCTCTTATCCAGAGTTATATAATCTTACAAACCAAGCAATTGTGGGTTAAGGTTCTTGCTCAAGGACCCAACAGTGGCAGCTTGGCCCAGGACCTTCTGGTCCATAGTCCATTACCTTAACCGCTAGGCTACCACAGTTTCTGTGAGTCATATCTCAGGTTTAATCAAGCATTAAAGCTTCTCTCTCAGTTCACCCATGTGAATTAAACTAGGCCTTCAGTAGAGCCCGGTCTGAATCAACCCTCCCCTCAAAAACTAATTTATGGTTATAAAAACCATCTTAATATGCAGAAATACAGTATAAAGAGCCATTACTCCTGTAGCCACAATAAAATGCCTTTATTGAATAGTCAAACCAGGGGTGAACAAGTCTCCTTCTACTTCTACTGCAGCTACAGCCATGATACTGTAACATGGCTGTGACAGAGACAGACGTGCACGGATGTAAAACACAACAGACTTTAATAATAAACAAGAATAACTCAAACAAACAAACCAAGAACAAAAGGCTAACGCTAATGCTAAAGCTAACAGCAACTGGGCAAGGCATAATCATAGTCAACAGGAAATGGTCAAAATCCAGATCTATACACACAATGGGAAAAGGGCAAAGCTAAAGTCAGAAGTCGAAAAACATACAAAGGGTCAAAACCAGAATCACTCTCTGCAAGAAATGCTCGGTAAAGGCACGGAAAGTCGGCACAATACTTCGCAACAAGAAGTCTGAGCAGTAAGCTTAAATAGCCCAGGCTATCAGTACTCAGGACTGCGATCTGGTTCTGTCAGCTGATGCGCTGATCAGAGTCTCGTGGTCCGCTGTTGCCGGCTGGGACTCGTAGTTCCCAGAAGCTACCGAGGCAGGGTTGGTGGACAACATGACAGATACAAATGAAATAACATCAATAATAACCTCATAAACTTACAATATTATTTAGGAAAATTACAACATTTTACTCACCAAACCAGCCACTAGGGATCACAATTCAGTGTTTCTTTTGTGCCGCTCCCAAGCCCGGGTAAATGGTGAGGGTTGTGTCTGGAAGGGCATCTGATGTAAAACACTTTGCCAAATCTAACAGCGAGTTCATCTAACTGAAATCAATGTTAGTCGAAGACCACGAGGAGGGAAACGTGTGAGGAGACAAGAAGAGAGGAAGAAAGTCAAGTGTAAGACTGAGGGTGGCAACTCTGCAGTTGCCAGGAAGGGGACAGGGAGGAGGGCCAGGGAGGGGATGTATGGATGCAGTT